>VCHN02000014.1:3352916-3471724 GCA_007115665.2 Sequoiadendron giganteum | reverse complement strand
AGGAAACAAATATCCTTTGATGAATCTAAGTGCTCTTGCTTTCCCTAGGGATTATATCTTTAGAGGTTTCTAAGTACTTAGGTTTAATCATCATTTTTTTTCACCAAAGTCAACACTAGGAAACCTTTGGCTTGATTTCCACATAATGCACTTTGTGGGATGAAAGAAAATTAGGACATTGGACATTTAGTTTGAAACATAATCAAGAAAGTGTTTGTGGTAAAAAGAACCAAACCTAAGCAAGATAAAAGACAATTGAACCACACATGTGCTTGGTCTCTTTTGGGTCATTGGGTTTTCATGCCAACATTGGTCTTTTGGTTTGAACCACCTTTAGGGAAAAGAATGTTCTTCATTACCTTGGTATTGTAAACAAGTCCTCTTAGGTTCATCTAGGATCATATCAAACCCTTCATCCATCCAAATATTTATCAAAATTTCATTTCACCAACAACTTTTGGAACCTTGGAAAACATCACTTATGCTAGATTTTTAGGAAAAATCAACATCACCTTGTTTGTCTTAACACACCTAGCCAAATTATCCTCTTGTGTGCGAGTTTTCTCTAGGATAACAAAATTTCCTAAGGTTTACAAGTACATTATCAACATCATCCTATTTGACTTAACACACCTAGCCAAATTATCATCTTGTGTACACGTTTTCTCTAGGATAACACAACTTTCTAGAGTTTACAAGTGCATTATCACTTTGTTTGACTTAACACACTTAGTCAAACTATCCTCAAAATCAAAATCGAACCAAGTCCTAAAGTTTAGCATTGATCCAAAGTTCCTCAAAGTTCAAACACCCATATCATTCAGCCCTTTCATCCTTCATCTTGTCACTGGTCCTAAACCCCTAGGAGGTTAACAAGGTGAAAACATAAGAAGAACATGGAATATAAACCTGATTCATACATCGTGAGTAGTCCAATTCAACAAAACTATCCAAGCCTTACAATGCCAATTGATTTACAAAACTTTCATTTGTACAATCCATACATGGGATCATTATCTCCTACAAACCTCAATGGTACAACAAATGTGAGTTTTTCCAATCTAAATTTTGGAATACCTTTCCCTTTGGTAGATTTAAATCAAAGTCAAAATTTACAAATCTATCAACCAAACAATCAGGGCATGAACCTTCCCCCTTTACCATCCATCAATCAACCAAATCTGAGCAACACTCCAATCATAAACCAAAGCATCATATCAAATCCTCCCATTTTCCCATCGATATCGCAACAACAGGTGGCAACCATTTAAGCAACCCCAAAAATAAACACCATTGCCAATCCACCACCACTACCACCACCACCGCCAAAACACAACATGGAAAATTCATTCTCCATTGTGTTGCAAGCCGCTCAAAAAACTACCCAACAAAAAGTGCTCCAAAACCAACAAGTTGCACAACTAACTGCTCAACAAGCACAAATGCAATTAGCCACCCAACAAGCCGCACAAGCTACACAAGCGGCTCAAGTATGCCAACAAGCATAGACTCAAGCTCAAGGCCAACACTAGGCTCGACAGGCGCAAGCACAATTCTAGGCACTATTGCAAGAAATCCATCAACAAGTAGCACAAAAACAAGCCCAAAAAAAAACATTTTTGGCACAACAACAACACCACCAACAACAAGCGTTATTGGCTCAGGAGAAAATGTAGGCTTTACTCCCACAACAGAGCTTGCAACAGATTCCCACCAAAATCGTTGAAAATAATGATCAAGATCCTTCTACCAATGATCATGTTGAAAATGTCTCTACATTAGCTAAATGTCCTAGATGGGTTGGTGGTCATATTGGCACATTTCCGGGGCTTGAAACTTTCATCTTGGCCCTCAAAATGACATTTAGTGTGTTTTCCTAGTTTTTTAAAAAAAAAATTTGTTAATAACTCAAAACCCATGTTTCAAATTTTAGATGTTAGTTGGCAATTCATCAAAAGAGCATATGCGCTTCTCTCGTGCCTCACGGAGATCTTGAGAATCAAAAGTTCTTTTGGTGATCTTAAATTGAATAAAATAATTGCCTCCACACTTCATTTTTGGGAATTGAAATTAAACCAAACATGTGAGTGTGAGCACAGTATATTGCGAGTGTTCTCCCTTTTTTTTTCAACAAAGGTTGATTGAACTACGAGATATGCTAGCTTGCTATTGTTTATTTTAGAGGGCCTGCCTTGTGGGAAAAAGTACTCACCCAAGGGAACAACCCAAGCGGGAACATGCTAAAGCCGAGTGACTTCCAACCAGTATATAAGTGTGGATTCTTGAGGAAAGTTCAAGAATCACGAGGATAATTCCGACGAGAAGGGCAGCAATGGTCTCTCGTCGCATGGATAGTCCCCCACGAACGAAATGCCCACATTAAAACCCTTGTTTACAAAAAAGGTCATGTCCTTTGAAGCCGCCCCACACATACATGTGGCTCTATTGTAGAGATGAACAATATGCCATGGGAGATTCATGGGTACTGATCCTTGGCTGACTCAAGAAGCGAGTGCACAATAAGGGGGAGCCTGTGTGGTCAAGAATCTGATCATCCACACTGAATATGCGTAGCTGGATTTGTCCAAGTGGGAACCCAACAAATACTATCATTTCAGCTTAAGGTTGTGCATGTTATTTAAATCAAAACACCTTGCTTGGTTCTAAAACATTAAGAAACAAACATTCACAAAAGCTATGAAATTTCAAACCCTTTGAAGAAACAAATATCCTTTGACGAATCTAAGTGCTCTTGCTTGCCCTAGGGATTATATCCTTAGAGGTTTCTAAGTACTTAGGTTTAATCATCATTTGTTTTCACCAAATTCAACACTAGGAAACCTTTGCCTTGATTTCCTTGATTTCCACATAATGCACTTTGTGGGATGAAAGAAAATTAGGACATTGGACATTTAGTTTGAAACATAATCAAGAAAGTGTTTGTGGTAAAAAGAACCAAACCTAAGCAAGATAAAAGACAATTGAACCACACATGTGCTTGGTCTCTTTTGGGTCATTGGGTTTTCATGCCAACATTGGTCTTTTGGTTTGAACCACCTTTAGGGAAAATCATGTTCTTCATTACCTTGGTGTTGTAAACAAGTCCTCTTAGGTTCATCTAGGATCAAGTGAAACACTTCATCCATCCAAACAGTTATCAAAATTTTATTTCACCAACAACTTTTGGAACCTTGGAAAACATCACTTATGCTAGACTTTTAGGAAAAATCAACATCACCTTGTTTGGCTTAACACACCTAGCCAAATTATCCTCTTGTGTGTGAGTTTGCTTTAGGATAACACAACTTCCTAAGGTTTACAAGTACATTATAAACATCATGCTGTTTGGCTTAACACACCTAGCCAAATTATCATCTTGTGTACACGTTTTCTCTAGGATAACACAACTTTCTAGAGTTTACAAGTGCATTATCACTTTGTTTGACTTAACACACTTAGTCAAACTATCCTTAAAATCAAAATCAAACCAAGTCCTAAAGTTTAGCATTGATCCAAAGTTCCTAAAAGTTCAAACACCTATATCATTCATCCCTTTCATCCTTCATCTCCTCACTGGTCCTAAACCCCTCAGAGGTCAACAAGGTCAAAACACAAGACGAACATGGAATATAAACCTGATTCATACATCATGAGTAGTCCAATTCAACAAAACTATCCAAGCCTTAGAATGCCAATTGATTTTCAAAACTTTCATTTGTACAATCCATACATGGGATCATTATCTGCTACAAACCTTAATGGTACAACAAATATGAGTTTTCCCAATCTAAATTTTGGAACACCTTTCCGTTTGGTAGATTTAAATCAAAGTCAAAACTTACAAATCTATCAACCAAACAATCAGGGCATGATCCTTCCCCCTTTATCAGCCATCAATCAACCAAATCCGAGCAACACTCCAATCATAAACCAAATCATCATATCAAATCCTCCCATTTTTCCATCGATATCGCAACAACAGGTGGCAACCATTCAGGAAACCCCAACAATCAACACCATTCCCAATCCACCACAACCACCACCACAACCACCACCAAAACACAACATGAAAAATTCATTCTCCATTGTGTTGCAAGCCGCTCGAAAAGCTGCCCAACAAAAAGTGCTCCAAAACCAACAAACTACACAGCTAGCTGCTCAACAAGTGCAAGTTCAATTCGCCGCCCAACAAGCCGCACAAGCTGCGGAAGCGGCTCAAGTAGCCCAACAAGGACATGTTCAAGCTCAAGGCCAACACTAGGCTCGACAGGTGCAAGCACAATTCCAAGCACTATTGCAAGGAATCCATCAACAAGTGTATCAAAAAGTAGCACAAAAACAAGCCCAACAAAAAACATTTTTGGCACAACAACAACACGACCAACAACAAGCGTTGTTGGCTCAGCAACAAACGTAGGATTTACTCCCACAACAGAGCTTGCAACAGATTCCCACCAAAATCTTTGAAAATAATGATCAAGATCCTTTGACCAATGATCATGTTGAAAATGTCTCTAAATCAGCTAGATGTCCTAGATGGGTTGGTGGTCATATTGGCACATTTTTGGGCCTTGAAACTTTCATCTTGGCCCTCAAAAAGACATTTTAGTGTTTTTGCCTAGTTTTTTAAAAGTTGTTTTTGTTAATAACTCAAAACCCATGTTTCAAATTTCAGATGTTAGTTGGAAATTCATCCTATTTTAGTTTAGAACATTTTTTGAAAAAAATAGGACTCTCAAATTCATGCATGCAAAATTACCAAAAATGGAAAAATCTAAAAATTGTTGAATTCTACCATAAAAGGAAATTTCTTGATCAAAAGTGAAGGAAGAAAAACGAAGGCCAAGGGTTCTTTACAAATTTATCATCTCATTGTATTAAGTTTTTTTTAACACTTTGGGAGAACTTATAATCCCTCTCTAAGGATTTGTTTACTTTATGCTTTAGGAAACACTAAATTTCATTTGGCTCCTAAAAAGAACATTACAAATTCTTTCAAATTTTTGTTGCAAACAAAGGGACTTAAAATGAACCTTAGAAAAAATCTACTATATTTGGTTTAAAGTTTTAAGAAATTGAACAAGGCAACTTCCACATTTGAATTGGTGTTTTAAAAAGAATTCATTTTTCTTTGTGGGATTAAAATGAATAAATGCTATTTTATTTCGTAATTGTTTATTCAAGTTAATATCATCAAAAGGGCATATGTGCTTCTCTCGCGCCTCATGGAGATCTTGAGAATCAAAAGTTCTTTTGGTGATCTTAAGTTGAATAAAATAATTGCCTCCACATTTCATTTTTGGGAATTAAAATTGAACCAAATATGCGAGTGTGAGCATGGTATATTGCGAGTGTTCTCCCTTTGTTTTTCAACAAAGGTTGATTGAACTATGGGATATGCTAGCTTTCTATTGTTTATCTTAGAGGGTCTGCCTTGTGGGAAAAAGTACTCACCCAAGGGAATGACCAAATCGAGAACACGCTAAAGCTGAATTCTTGAGGAAAGTTCAAGAATGACGAGGATTATTCCGATGAGAAGGGCAACAACAGTCTCTCGCCACATGGATAGTCCCCCATGAATGGAATGCCCGCATTAAAACCCTTGTTTAGCAAAAGGTCATGTCCTTTGAAGCCACCCCACATATATATGCAATTTTGTTGTAGAGATGAAAAGTATGTCATGGGAGTTTCATGGATACTAATGCTTGGCTGACCCGAGAAGTGAGTGCACTATAAGGGGGAACCTGTGTGGTCAAACATTTAATCATCCACACTGAATATGCGCAGCTAGATTTGTCGAAGTGGGAACCCAAAATAAAACTGTCTTTTCAGCCTAGGGTTGTGCATGTTATTGAAATCAAAACACCTTGTTTGGTTCTAAAAAGTTAAGAAACAAACATTCACAAAAGATTTCAAATTTCAAACCCTTTGAGGAAAAAAATATCCTTTGACAAATCTAAGTTCTCTTGTTTTCCGTAGGGATTATATCCTTAGAGGTTTCTAAGTACTTAGGTTTAATCATCATTTGTTTTCACCAAATTCAACACTAGGAAACCTTTGCCTTGATTTCCACATAATGCACTTTGTGGGATGAAAGAAAATTAGGACATTGGACATTCAGTTTGAAACATAATCAAGAAAGTGTTTGTGGTAAAAAGAACCAAACCTAAGCACGATAAAAGACAATTGAACCACACATGTGCTTGGTCTCTTTTGGGTCATTGGGTTTTCATGCCAACATTGGTCTTTTGGTTTGAACCACCTTTAGGGAAAATCATGTTCTTCATTACCTTGGTGTTGTAAACAAGTCCTCTTAGGTTCATCTAGGATCATATCAAACACTTCATCCATCCAAACATTTATCAAAATTTCATTTCACCAACAACTTTTGAAACCTTGGAAAACATCACTTATGCTAGACTTTTAGGAAAAATTAACATCACCTTGTTTGGCTTAACACACCTAGCCAAATTATCCTCTTGTGTGTGAGTTTTCTCTAGGATAACACAACTTCCTAAGGTTTACAAGTACATTATCAACATCATCCTATTTGGCTTAACACACCTAGCCAAATTATCATCTTGTGTACATATTTTCTCTAGGATAACACAACTTCCTAGAGTTTACAAGTGCATTATCACTTTGTTTGATGTAACACACTTAGTTAAACTATCCTCAAAATCAAAATTGAACCAAGTCCTAAAGTTTAGCATTGATCCAAAGTCCCTAAAAGTTCAAACACCTATATCATTCATCCCTTTCATCCTTCATCTCCTCACTAGTCCTAAACCACTTAGAGGTCTACAAGGTCAAAATACAAAAAGAACATGGAATATAAACCTGATTCATACATCGTGAGTAGTCCAATTCAACCAAACTATCTATGCCTTACAATGCCAATTGATTTTCAAAAATTTGATTTGTGCAATCCATACATGGGATCATTATCTCCTACAAACCTCAATGGTACAACAAATGTGAGTTTTCCCAATCTAAATTTTGGAACACCTTTTCGTTTGGTAGATTTAAATCAAAGTCAAAACTTACAAATCTATCAACCAAACAATTAGGGCATGAGCCTTCCCCCTTTACTAGTCATCGATCAACCAAATTAGAGCAACACTCCAATCATAAACCAAAGCATCATATCAAATCCTCCCATTTTTGCATCGATATCGCAACAATAGGTGGCAACCATTCAAGCAACCCCAACAATAAACACCATTCCTAATCCACCACCACCATCACCACCATCGCCGCCGCTAAAACACAACATGGAAAATTTATTCTCCATTGTGTTGCAAGTCACTTGAAAAGCCGCCCAGCAAAATGTGCTCTAAAACCAACAGGCTGCACAGCTAGCTGGTCAGCAAGTGCAAGTGCAATTAGCCGCCCAACAAGCTATACAAGTTGTGCAAGCAACTCAAGGAGCCCAACAAGCATAGACTCAAGCTCAAGCCCAACACTAGGCTCGACAAGCACAAGCACAATTTTAGGCACTATTGCAAGAAATCCATCAACAAGTGTATCAAAAAGTAGCACAACAACAAGCCCAACAAAAAGCATTGTTGGCACATCAACAACACGGCCAACATCAAGCATTGCTGGCTCAACAGCAAACGCAGGCTTTAATCCCACAACAGAGCTTGTAACAGATTCCCACCAAAATAGTTGAAAATAATGATCAAGATCCTTCAACTAATGATCATGTTGAAAGTGTCTCTACATTAGCTAATGAGTTAGAGGACATATCTCAAAAATTTATTGTAAAGCATGATGAACATCTTTCACCAAGGTCTAGCAATGATCCTTTCGAAAACATATGGACATGCTTTGACCTCATGACATTTGAATAAATTCCTATGCCTAATGAAGATATCCAAGAAAGCAATCCATTCTTTTAAATTAACTGCATGCTTCATTGACATTACTTGGCTCAGTCTTTGAAATCAAACAATATTCTTCTACAATTCTTCTCCTAGTCTGGATAGGTCATTTTGCAATAAGATAGGTCATTTTCTGAATGATTTAATCTCACATACCTTAGAGTCTTAGAATGTTCTTGAATGTCAGGCTCTTGTGATCTCTCTTATGTAATTTCACTATTCTCTCCTTCTTCTTGATCTTCTTGATTCACTTGAACGATCCGAACTTGACTTGAAGCTTGACTCTTGTTTCTACTATCATTATGATCATTAGAATTATATCCATAGGTTCTGGATGGTCTTGCAATGTCTTCATCAACCTTAACATTTGTACTTTCAACCATTTTCTTCAATCTCTTGTTGTAGCACCAATAGGCCTTACTCTTAGTATAATAACCAAGAAATATTCCTTCATCACTTCTAGCATCAAAATTTCCTATATCTTCATCTCTTCTAATATGGAATTTACTCCCAAAGATTTGAAAGTATCTAACAGTAGGCTTATGACCAAACCATATCTCAAAAGGAGTCTTACTAGTATTACCTTTTTTTTTTACCTGGTTAAGGATATAAACAACATTACTTACAACTTCTCTCCAATAGATATGAGGGACATTTCCTTTCAGCATCATAGTCCTATTAGCATCTAGAATGCTCATGTTCTTTCTTTCTATAACTCCATTTTGTTGAGGGATCCGCGGTGCAGATAATTGTCTCTTTATCCCATGTTCTTCATAAAAGGAATTAAACTCGCCGGAAATGAATTCACCACCTTTATCTAATCTAAGACACATAATCTTCAAACCTATCTCTGTCTCAACCATAAACTTAAAGATCTTGAAATTTTCTAGAGGTTCAAATTTCTCCCTTAAGAAAGTAACCCACATCATCCTAGAGTAATCAACAATAAGCAACATGAGGTACCTGTAACCTTGTAAAATTCTGATTCTAGTAGGACCACACAAGTCAGTATGCACAAGTTCCAACAATTCATTTGAACAATGATATTTACTACGAAATGAAATTCTAGTTTGCTTTCCTAACTAACATTCCTTGCATATGGCATTAGTAGGCTTTACCAACTTAGGAAGATCTCTCACCGTCTGAGAGGAACTTATATTGATAATATTATAAAATTTTACATGACACATTCTTCTATGCTGCAACCAACTTTCATCAACTTGAGCAATCAGACAACTTTTACTAGCAACATTCAAATGAAATATGTTACCTTTTGTTTTAGTACCTGAAGCAATCACATTTCCTGAACTTCCTAATATTCTACACTTTCCATCCTTAAATTGAAGATTATACCCCTTGTCAACCATTTGTCCAACACTCAAAAGATTATTCTTCAAACCTTCAACATAAAGAACATCATTAGTATTATGCTTACCATCAAAAGAAATACACCCTCTCCCACGGATTATACCACCATTTTTATCACCAAATATTACAACACCACCATCATACTTTTCCAGGCTTAAAATTTTTGTTTTATCACTTGTCATGTGATGTGAACATCCACTGTCAATTACCCATTCATCCTTTTCTTCAAACCGAGTAGCTAGGGATTTCTCCACATTTGTACAACTAACAGATTTAGTAAACACAAGATTATTTTCCTTGATAGAAATAAATACAAACTCATCTTCACTTACATTCCCTTTGTCAGATTCATCATCTATCACACCTTCATCAGTAGCATAATAACACTTCTTTTGAAATTTAGGGTTGTAAGGTCTTGGATTAGGACCTATCTTAGACACCTTGATGCAAAATGACCTATCTTATTGCAAGAAAAATATTTAATAGATAACTTTCCTTTATATTTACCTTCTCCTATGGCTTCCCTTTTGACAATAAGTTCTTCAATCTCATTCAATTCTCTTTCTTCTTCAATCTTTCTCATTTATTCCTCATACTTGAATCCCTTTCTAGAAGAACTTTCACTCAGATAATATCTGTGCTTTTCTCTCCCAAAAGTAGTAGCTTTAAATGTAGATTCTATCTTAGGAAGGGCATCACCAAATTCACTCAACTCAAAAGTAGTAAGTTTACCAATCAACATATCTCTGGTTACATTTTTCACAGTCTGGAGCTCATCAATAGTTGTAGCTTTAACTTTGTATGCAGTAGGAAAGGATCTAAGCACTTTAGCAACAATATCTGATTCATCCAACTGTCCGCCAACACATATGATACCACACACAAGTTCATTCAATCTTTGCATGAAAGTAGTAATATTATCATCATCACCCATTTTCAACAATTCATATTTCCCTTTCAAACTTTGTAGCTTAGCAATCTTCACATTTGCATCACCTTCATACAAGGTTTCCAACTTTTTCCAGATCTCATAAGCAGTCTTCAGCTCCATAACATTTGTCATTTCATAATTAGTGAAATCACTCAACAATGCTTCCTTAGCCCTAATATTATATTCAACATCCCTAATCTCAGCAGTAGTAGTAGGACCATTCTGAGGAATAACATACCTATTACTTGTAATGTTCCAGTAGGATTCACCAATGCATCTCAGATGAAACTCTATTTGAGTCTTCTGCAGAGTATAATTTGTTCCATCAAATCTCAGACTATCTTTCTTGTATGTTGCCTTCCTAGATCACCTCAAGTTGTAAAAATTATTCCAAGGAACATGCTCTAATACCAATTGTTGGCAACACAAGGGTAGACAAATGAGAGGGGGGGTGAATTAATTGTCTTAGAATTTCAAACTTATTAAACTTATTAACCCTTATTCTCAGATCTGATTAATAACCATGAAATCATAAATCAACAACACATTAGAAACACACATAACACCAATATTTTTTCATGGAAACCCTGTTAGGGGAAAAACCACAGTGGAGGTTAATCCACAAGTTATACTCTATTAAAAGTATAGGAAGAATAAATGGGAATACACATGCATTCAAGCACATTGCCTAGAGCTCATTGCTCAAATACAAGGGAAGACTCATTGTCTTACAAAAATATTTAGATTAAATCCATCTGAATAATTTGAACTGAGAAAGTAGCATCTGCTACTTCTTGAGTACATTTCCGATTAAGCACATGAGCACTTCTTCACTCTTCTTCACTCTTTGCTCTACTTTCAAATGATTTGATCCTTATTTACACACAACACTCACACATTTTATACTTTCACACTTCATGCATGTCTCAAATGAGATAAAAAATTGCTCATATATATCTGCAATAGGAAATTACATTCCTTAATGTCGGCTTCAACAAAATAATAGAATGAATGCAAACTGTCAGCCCAAAACAATAAAGATTATTAATGTGAATCAACCATGGTTGGCCACAACATAGTAGAGACCTAGAAAAATATCCTTGAACACAAAAATCCTTCAAAGATTATTCCTCAAAGATCCACAACACGCTTCAATCATCCTATCAGCCATGAACATGAACACGCAAGAGAAAATATTGGATCATGAGCACAATGATCAATGTGGATGTGCAAAAAATATAGAACATGATCTTGAAACATCCACGAATACCACACAAACATACAAAACAAATCAGATTACCGAAATAACATTATCTTCTTCGAAGAACACCATTTCCAGTAACAGAATAACTGTCGGAACACAGAAACTCATAACTTTCTCAAATCTTCATGCACACCTCTGAAACTTTCAGTGAATAAAATAGATAGTATTGAGAACAAACCCTTTAATCCACAACTTTTGATCATCAACATACTGAACTTTTCATCATACTGATCTTCCACTGCTTCACAGACAACCTATAACATATTTATTACAATTTTCTCAATATCCTCGACATATACAATCTTAAAGACATTTATGCTAATACTGTTGACATCAATGACAATCACATATCAACAACACAAGGGTTCCACAACATCCAACATGATGCATTCTCACTAAGACGGATGGAGATGATAAATGTTTGGGATGGATGAATTGTTTGATCTGATCCTAAATGAACCTAAGAGGGACCTTGTTTTCAAGACTAAGATAGTGAATAACATGCTTTACTTTATGAGTTGGTCAAATCAAAAGACCAATGTTTTTCTTGGAGGACCATAAGACAAAAGATAACAAGTACGTGTGTGTGGTTCAATTGATTTAATTTTGGTTAATAAATTGCTTTTACCACATCCAATTTTCTTGCTTAAATTTCAAACTAAATTTCTATGTCTAAGCCCCTTTTCATTCCACATGGTCCATTATGTGCAAATCAAAGAGTCAAAACCATAGTTTCCCTAGGTTGAATTTGGAGAAAGTAAATTGAGATGTGAGCCCAAATATTTAAAAGCCTCTAATTATAAAATCCCTAGGGACAAGTAGTAATAACTAGACCCTTCAAGGATATTCACTCTTTCCAAAGGGTTTAAATTTTTGATGATTTGTTTAATGTTTGTTTCAAAGTTTGAGATCCAATCAATGTATTTTGACTAACTCACAATTTTCACAATCCTAGATTGGAAATGGCCATACTTTGTTGAGTCCCCACTTAGATTTCTCCAAGCAATGAGACAAAGAAAATATTTAGAGATTTGGTGACACTAACTCTCCTCCATGACACACACTTCTTGGGACCACCAAGGTGAAAGCACAAAGTTGTGTGACACTTTTAGCCAACTTATCAGTAGAACTTAATTTAAGTATTTCTAAATAAAAAATAATTTTGGTCAAACATATGATCTAGTAAAATTCATTCTAGCTAAGTTAGATACTTCCACAACTTTATCAGCTAAAATTGTTGGCTAAAAATATATGGAGCAACAATTTGAGTCTAATTTACCAACAAAATAAAATTATTTTAAAAAATTGAAGCTTCAATAACTCCTACTAATGTAAATAACATTTAAAAAAAATATATAAAAATACCCTTTTGTAGATCCATAAGTGTAGTTTCCAAAAATATATTTATTTTAATAGTTTAATTATTATTTATATTTTATTTTTTATTTTTACTAAAATTAGGTTATCAACACAAAATATTAGGTTGATTACCATGCCAAGGAAAAATACTAAAACTTATTTTAAAAAATTGAAAAAAATATGATGCACTAGATAAAAGAATCTATTTCAAGATGGTATAATTTTTTTCCCATTTTAGATAAATATTTAATATGAAAGTTGACTTCTGATGGAAACAACTATTTTTTGATTCACACACATTTTAATATTTATTTAAAAATATATATTTATCAAAATTGGAAAAAAATATATCCATAGATTAAAGTTTCAAGTTATAAATACACACACAAAATTTGAAAGAAAAAAAAAATTACTATAAAAATTTTGAAGTCTCATACGACTTCATTTTTCAGCATTTTATCAACAACTAAATTATAGTGTTATTTTATTAAAAACTAGTTTAAAATAATTTTTGATTTTAAAAAAAAAATACAAACATAAATACACTAAAAAATACATATTTTACTAGTTTACATCATTCCAAAATTTGAATCATATATGCCACTTTTTAGTGATTCAAGTTTAAAATTTGGATTAGTGTTGGTCTTTTCCTTTATAAAGTGTGACATAGCTTTGTGCTTTTATCCACCAAATCTCAAAATCCTTAAGACACGAAGATCCTAAGGATTTTTTATTTCTACTTTGAATATGTTAGAAACCAAGATCAAACATACAAACCAAAAGGCCTTCCATAGAAGAAAAAAACAATAAAAAATAAGAGCTTTGCATGAAGATGTGCAAATTGATATATTCAGAATTAAAAAAATTATAATGAGATGATTTTCTTTATAAAAGCAATGTATGCAACCCTAATGTTGACCTAAAAAGGAAACCCTAGTGTGCACACTTAATAATTAATCAATTATTAATGTACTTAAGTTTAGCTTAAGTAACTAAAGGAATAAGTGACATAATTAACTAACCAATATGATATAATTAATTAAGTGTAATAACTTATTACTCTAACACCCCCCCTTAAGATGAACTTAGGAAGTATCTAAAACACTAGAAAAAAGATACATGAAAGAAAAGATGGGTCCCGACAACTAGGCCTGATCAGGTACCCATGTACAAATGCAATAATGAGGTAGAGAAGAAAAACCTAGTGGGACAAAACCCCCCTACAATGAGATGACTACTGCAAAGAAGCACTAGAAGAACACTATAGAGTAATACTGGAACCGCAATCTGACAAGCAAGGAAAGATACTTTTGTTTATAAGAAACCATATCGGATCATAATAATGCAACAATAGACCCGATGCCATGGAACACTCAAAAACTCCAAACTTGAACAACCCTGGAATCCATAAAGCAACAGTAGATGATTGAATGATGTGATACTGAAATGAAGTGCAAAGATGCAAGTTGCACCCTCCCAACTGCCAAAATATCCAAGTAATCTTCAAAACACCCATCAGGCCAAATCTGGAATAATGATAAACCTAGGAAAGATAGAGATAAAAGTGCATGGTCAAACATAGAGCTCCTCAATACCTTTCCAACGCCGCAAAGATAGCGAAAATCGAAGATCGTGGCAAAACATTATGAGCTCGAAAGCGATAAATGAACATTTGAATTCAAACAAAAATAAATGTAGCTAAATAGAAAAATACTAAAAAATAAACTACACAATAAGATAGTGCTCGGAACCAGCTTTCCAGCGATATCTCGTTTTCCCGATTTCGATACCGTATGCCCAAGTTATCCCAAAAAGAAAAAAACTGCTCCTTTAGGGCAAAGTGGGGTTAGGAGGGGGAAAGAGGGCCATACGGCCGATGACATCATGCTAACGTGAGCACTTCACGAAAAATAATTTGATGGCCATTTGGCCGTTGCTGCAAAAATTTGGCCCCGCTGCGAAAAAAGTTTGGACCTTGGTCACCCATGTGACCGAAGGCACAGGGCAGGGGGTTGGGGCAGAGCCCCTGGTTCTCAATAGGACCACGACTGCAGTGAAGAAGCCTGCAGGGGCTGGCAGATGGCCCCCGATCCTCCATGTGACTGGGGCGATGCTTGAGGGAGCCCATGGGGACTGAGTGCAGAGCCGACAATGCTGCATGGGGAAGCCACCGGCGGTGACGACAGACCGGTGGTTGCCGGGTGGCGGAAGCCATGTGAACTAGAGGCGCGAGCACAAAAACTAAAGAATGACCTTTTTTAAATTTTTTTTTCGATTTTTGTGCCTCGAGGAGCGTGCTGGGGAGGCCATATGACTTCCCTAGCAAACAAATTTTGCCTTCCGAATCAACTTCTCCAAAATCAACAAAACAAAGGGAGATCTTAGGGTTTTTGGCCACTACGAACGCAATGGCAGTGTCTGTTTTGCTCCAAGATGCTCTGAAAAATAGACTACCCCCAAAGCTTCCAAAAATCATTGAACTTGAAAATCTGGCAAATGATGACCAAAATCTACAAAATAAAAGCCAATCTTGACTTTTTCCAGCGCTCTGAATCCAATGGTGAAGCCCGATTTGATCCAAAATGCTACATAAATGAACTCAAGGAATGATACCCTCGAGGAACCCCGAACAAACTTTGCAATGATTTTCTCCAAAATATGAGAAGGGGTTGCATTTCAAGGGTTTGATACCATGTTAGAAACCAAGATCAGACATGCAAACCAAAAGGCCTTCCACAGAAGAGAAAAACAATAAAAAGAAAGAGCTTTGCATGAAGATGTGCAAATTGATATATTCAGAATTAAGAGATTACAATGAGATGATTTTCTTTATAAAAGAAATGTATGCAACCCTAATGTTGACTTAAAAAGGAAACCCTAGTGTGCACACTTAATAATTAATCAATTATTAATGTGCCTAAGTTTAGCTTAAGTAATTAAAGGAATAAGTGACTTAATTAATTAACCAATATGATATAATTAATTAAGTGTAATAACTTATTACTCTAACATAATAGTACAAATGTGGGGTGGCTTCAGAACGACTGTTCTTCCACCAACAAGTATTAAGGATTTTGGCAACTAAATATTGTGGTTCTTAGTAACAAATCAAGAGCACCCAACTATATAAACACCCACTTTTCCACTTAAGGCTCTTACTATCATTCTCGTTCTACTTAAGGCATGGTAATAGGTGTAGTATGTTATACAGTCCATGATAGAAGTTAATTTCTCATGATTTTCCAACCTTTAATATAGCTCGCCAGTAAACATACTCCAAGAAATTTCCTATGAGTTTCCCGTTCTAGGGTGTATCTCATAGTAAGCTTTCTCTGAGTGACTCAAAGTAATAAAATACACTTGGAGTTTTTCTGTTCACCCAAGATCACACAAAGTGCAAGGGGAGAGGATACACACTCAAGTGCACACAAACAAGATCAAACAATTCAAGCACTTGTTCATTTTATTCTTCAAATAAATGATGAGTTTATTTTAAAGCACCAAGCTAAGTGTTTGCTTGTCTTGTTCATTTTTAGCCCAAAGTCAAAGTCTAATAAGTTTCTAATGTTCAATTTTAGTCAAACTTTGAAAAAAGCAATCAATGATTAATTTTAAACCCAAATCGATCTAGTTGGCCTAAAATAGAAAATAAATATAGCAAATGGATGGTCTAGACTATTACAATAATCATTTAAAAATTCTTTTCTAAATTCAAGTCCAATGCCCACTTTTCCAACTCAAATCTGCTTGCTATTTGATTCTCATGTGAGAGAGACCACCATTGTTTCTTGATGCAAACCCTGAAGATTGTGATGCATCTCCACCTGATGGTGCTCCTCTTTAACTCCACTTTTTAGTTTTTAAAAGTAGATAAAACTTGGCAAAATCATCAATTACATGTATCAAAAATCTCATTCTCCATTGAATACATCTACAACTCTTTAATGGAGAGCAGGTTGTAAAAAAATGGAAGTATGCTAAAGGGTGAGAGATTTCCTCAAGCCCCATGGTGGGTGCCAAAATGTGAGCACTAAACCTGGAAATGCTTAAAATTTGATAGTTATTAGCATAATTAGTCAATTTAAACACAACAAATCAAACATTCCTATGAGATATTTAATCATGCTAGATATGCAACAAGAAAATAAGAAACCAAACTAGTTAAATGAAAGCATATCAAAGCAAGATCAAACTCTATCTGATAGTGGGAGTGTTGCTCCTTTGATGTGGAAAGGATGCACTTTCCCACCCCCTTGATAAGCTTATAATGTGATGAACAAGCCTCCAAGATGTGTGAATATGCCTATAATGAGAATGCTTAGGATTGTGGATATGATTGTGGATGATTTATTTATAGAGAATCCCTCTATAAATAGGGTTGAAGGGTTGAAAAATGAAGAGACTGGAGGAATATGGGACTAAAGGGGAGTCAATGGGAGAAGGTGGAGCACATTTTGGGGAATGTTCATAGTTAAGAGGATGTAAGAGAGATTAATGCATATGGTTGAGAGTGTAAGAGGAGTTAGTGTTGTTAGAGTAAAGTAATTAATTAACTTTACTCTCCTCTTAAGATTTCGCCTTGCACACATATTAGTCATTTAATAATTAATATTAATTATTAAATGCACTCACCTTTAGGGTTAGGTTTTCCTTTTAGGTTTAATCTCCTTTTATAAGGATCGATCTCTTGTATCTTTCAGATGCTCTATTTCATTTTTTTGGAATACATCTTGCACATTGTGAGAGCCAAACCCTTGTCTTGACCTCTCTCTTTCTCTGTGACAAGTCTTTTGCATGCAGGTATTGATCGAGTTCTGTAGATTTGTATTTCTCAAATCCTACATGGTATCAGAGCCAGATCTGCTGCAGCTTGTTCAGTTTTTAAAAGAATAAGAGATCTTTTTTTGGTTGCATCAGATCTGTGTTTGTTTTCTAGTTTTTATTTGGAATAGGGGGTTTATTTTTTTGGTGCACTTTGAGCTCCAACGGACCTCACCGTTGAGTTCGCAGCATCCAAAAACCCCTATTTTGATATAAAATTCATCAAATTTGGCTTCACGACGTTAGATCTATGAGGGTTTGATGGTTTTTGAGGGTTCCTAATCCAGAGCGTACCTGAAATTTTGGAGCAATTTCAGCCCAAACGGACCTCACCATCTCATTCAGAGCACCCAAAAACCCCTAAATCGACTATAAAATCATTGAAATCGGACACAGTGACTCCGGGAGGGAAATTTTTTTCATTTCTAGGTCATACGTCCTGGTACGGCACGCAATCCGAAAAAAAAAAAAAATCACAAAGTTATGGCGCCGCCATCAGTTAACCGCTAGTGGTTAATGCTAGCGGTTAGCCTAACCACCAGGCTTAACCCTCAAACCTTTTTGGAGCAGTTTTGGTATTTTGGCCATAACTTTTGCATATGAACTCGGTTTTTCGAAAAAAAAATATTGTCAGAAAGCTGGTTCTGAGCCCATTCTGATGGTGTAGGAATTTCTTCAAAAATATTCAGTTTTTATGCAGTTTTTTGCAGTCAAAGTCAGATGATATTTTTGCACTTCGAGGGGCATAACTTGCTCAATTTTGCTCCATTTTTCGAAAGCGAATAGGCATCGGAAAGGTGGTTCTGTGATCTTTCCAGATCTATAGTTTATTTCACCATAAAATTCTTCAGGTACACCAAGATTTGTCTCATACATGTACTACTTTCTATTATTTTCTGGCTTTCAGTTTGTACTGGGGATTGGTTTTTTGCATTGTGGGGGGGTGTTTTTTCTTGCTTTCTATCGTTTACATCAGAAAACCAGAATCTATAAACACCAAAACAAAAAAAAACGCTTCTGCATCTTCTGTCTAGTTTTGAAAGACCACTAAATAATAATAAAAAAAAATTCAAAGCAGTTGAGGCATAGTTCAAAACATGGCCGAAAATACTTCTACTGTTGAACTTCTCACACCTCATAACTATCATACCTAGAAGACATTTATGGCACGTCTTCTCAGAGCAAAGGGGTTGTGGTCCTGTTTAGATACGGTTCAGCCAGTTTTGACAAGGCCATTTGAGGTTATGCAGCATAGAAATAAGATGGATGAGGCTATGGGTTTGATTTCCTTACATGTTTCAGACAACTTGTTGTTTCATCTTGATGCATGTAACAGTCCTCTTGAAATGTGGACCAAGTTCAATGATTTATTTGGTACCATCAATCAGTTTCGTGCACTACAGATTGAGGCAGAGTTGACTTCACTTGTACTTGATTCTTTTCCCTCCATTGAGGACTTTCTGATGAAATTCAAACAACAAAGATCTCTTCTACAGGGTTGTGGTAAGGTTAAGACTGATATAGAGTGTATTTACCTGATTTTGTCAAAGCTTCATGGGAACTTTCAGATATTCTCATCTACCTTCCATTCCACTATGGATGCCTTGGTTGCACGTTTTACCATGCCTTCTTTTGAGGTGTTTTGTGATCGTTTGACACGAGAGCAGGCTAAGATATCATAGTTGGATGCTCTCATCAGATCACTGCACCAAGCGTTGGTAGCACAGTCATCTCAGGGGAAGCAGAAGCAAAAACAAAAATAGAAACCACAAACCACAGAGCATTGGAAGGATTCTAGTTCACAGAAGACTTCTGATTCACCTTCTCCTAAGGGGGAATCATCGAAGAAAGATAGACCTAAGTGTGCTTATTGTACTAAGCTAGGACATGATGAGTCCAAGTGTTATGAGAAGAAGATAGATGGATATGCAAAACAGGTTTTAGATTTGACAACTCTTCTTGAGAAGAACCATATTCATCACTCTTCTTCATCTACTTCAGGCGGGTCTTCTTCTTCACCATCATTCCAGATAGATGGACAGGCCCCAAATAAGGGTCATGCATTATGTGCAACCACCAGTTCACATTCATCTAGATGGCTACTGGATTCAGGTGCTTCACACCATATGGCATCTTCTCAGGACACGTTCTCATATTTTGAGGCTGTGTCCTCACCACACATATTGATGGGTAATAACACTTATATGAGTGTATGTGGGAAAGGTTCTATTGATATTGATGACGGTACATTCAATGATGTACTATGTGTTCCATCTTTGTCCACTAACCTTCTCTCCATCTATCAGATTGCTCACAGTGGGACAGGGAAGATAGTTGAGTTCACACCTAATTCAGTGCACATCAGAGACATTCAGACTGGCAACATTGTTGTAACAGGGATAGTTGATCATTCTTCCTGATTGTATGCATTTACACAATTTGGTCCACCATCTCCCTCTCTTTCTAAAAGAGAGCATGCAGTATCTGAGGAGAAGTTCGGTCACTTGAACTTATGTGTTCTTCCATCTGTTCATGAGACTAGTGTTGAGACTTCTACACCTCTTCCTCTTGTTGAGATCACATTTGTTCAGCAGGATACCTCTTCAGTTGTGACTGACATTGTTGCTCCACTCATCGAGCCATCAAGTGTAGTTGTTGAGGCCATATATAAGGATATTCCTTTCCTCATAGATGACAGATTCAACACACTTGTTATCCCTTCTTCATTGGAGATTCCATTTTAGGATCATCTTGAGTTGTTTGATTCACCATTTTGTTATTCATACATCATATGTTTCGTTCTTTAGTGCGCATCATCCAAGACTTCCATTTTCACCTCACATCCAAGGATTTCCTCTTCTTCGACTGTTGGATCTATTTCTTCCTCTGAGGTGACACAGCAGTTTGATCATTGGCACAGGGGTTCTCTCATTCTGGGGGGGCTTTGGAGTCTCCACTCTCTCTCATGGGGGGGTATCTAATTGTATATCTGCATATGTTCTTGAGAGAGTCTCTTGAGACATTCCATTTGTACTTTCTTTTTTGCATCTCTTTTTGGAGAGGAGTTTTTTCCCACTGAATTTTCTCCTTTTCTCCGTTTTATAGAGATTTCCTTGTACTTGGGTACCTGATCAAGCCTAGTTGCCGGGACCCATGTTTATTTTCATGCATTGTAGTTACCTTTGCTTTCTTGCACGTGTTTGTAGCTGCACTCTTGCTCATCTTAAGGGGGGGTGTTAGAGTAAAGTAATTAATTAACTTTACTCTCCTCTTAAGATTTCGCCTTGCACACATATTAGTCATTGAATAATTAATATTAATTATTAAATGCACTCACCTTTAGGGTTAGGTTTTCCTTTTAGGTTTTGATCTCCTTTTATAAGGATCGATCTCTTGTATCTTTCAGATGCTCTATTTCATTTTTTTGGAATACATCTTGCACATTGTGAGAGCCAAACCCTTGTCTTGATCTCTCTCTTTCTCTGTGACAAGTCTTTTGCATGCAGGTATTGATCGGGTTCTGTGGATTTGTATTTCTCAAATCCTACAAGTGTTTCGGTAAGAAAGTCAAATAAGTGGAGTTATTGGATGAATATTCCCAAAGAGTATGCTTTTGTGAGGGAAAATAGGGTAATTAGTTAATTAAAAGAAGTATTTTCATGTACAAGTGGGTTAGTTAATTAGGGGTTGAGTTTGAACAAGGTTGAGTCAAAAGCTAGAGGACGGGTAATGATGATTAGGAGTTAATTGATTTGAATGGATTAAAAGATTGTGACATTTGATTTAAATAATTTGATTTATCAAATTAGATGAGAAGAATTTAGGGGACTTAATTAAAAAAAATGATTTATTTAATTAAATTTGATGAAAATTAGTGAATTAATCTAATAAATTGCTTAATTTGATTAATAGAAGAAATTGGTGTTAATTAATCAGATTAGGTGTATAATGTCAATTAGGATTATTTGCATGTCTACAGCCCTAATGATAAAGCGATTAGAAAATGAAAAGTTTCAACATATTGTGGGTGAGATGAATTGATCTAATATTAGCTCTATAATTAACATAAATAAAGCATTGAGTGAACTAATAAAGAAAACCTAAGTTTAGCTTAAGTGCATGAGAATTAAAATAATAATTAATTAAAGTAATTAGTTATTCTCTAATACATGATAACTCTAACACCCCCCTTAAGTGTAATTGAGGGAGTAGCTAAAAAACTCTAAAAACCAATGCATAAAAAGAAAAGAAAGCATGAATGGGTCCCAAAAACTAGGTCTGATGAGGTACCAAATACAACTAAAAGATCTCTAAAAATGGAGAAATAGAGTTCAAAAACCCATGGGAAAAATTCCACTCCAAAAAGAGATGAAAGCATGTAAAAAAACATGAAGCAAGGAAGGCCTCATGAAGACCCCCCAAGGACAACTTATTTCACCCCAAACATCAATCACAACTATGTTGGAAACACAAGGGCAAACAACTGAGGGGCAGAGTGGAGGGCGAGGGTGAATCAGTTGTCACAAAAAATATACTTATTAAACTTTTTATCAAATCTAATAAATAAACATGAAAGCATAAACCATAACCACATCATAAACACACATAACAACAAGATTTTTACATGGAAACCTTATTAGGGGTATGTGCAGGATCATCATGGAAAAAAAAAGGCCCTTAAGTGGCAATAAAATTCAAAAAATCAGAGTTAGGAAACTTGAAGTAAAAATTTGAATAATTTATCTATATTATTTCAAAAATATGTAAGAATAGAATCTGTAGCAAATTGAATGTAGTTTCTAAACTACTAGGTTTATTTAAAAAAAAAATCTGTTTTGTGAAAATTTGAAATTTCAATGCAATAGTACTTAAATTTCAGGGAAAACATAAGTAGTAGGTGTCTATTTGACCACCCTAACCACAATAAAATGATAATATTTTTTTATAAGATTTTAGATATCAGTAGGGGACTCATGTCCCGATGTGATGCATATTTTTTTGTAATTTTTTTCCAAGTAAATAACTAATTATGAATTTTTTATTAAATTTTTTTAAAAATATAAAAACTCATATGTCTAACCACCTTAACTTGGTCAAAACTTCATGAAATTCAATTTTTTTTTTAATCCTATAGCATGCAAAGCATAGAATGTAACGCATGTTTTGGATTCAAAAAAAATGATACCGTTTGAAATCTATAGATGTTTTTCAATCAGCCTATCAATCAGGACTTTAGTTGTAATTCAAATAGAAAATGAATAATAATTATTTATTAAATTCAAAGTAAAGCATAATTTATATTGGTGGAAAGATGACAATCTCCTTTAAAAACCCTTTTCGTTTCATGAATTTTGAGTAAAAAAAAAGTCGTCAGCTACATGGGCCATCATATCAGTTAGATATCGCTACTTTTTGGCCCATCATGATCCTCAACCTACCCTTAGGGGAAAAACCATGGTGGAGGTTATTCCACAAGATTATACTCTGTTAAAAGTATTATAAATGGGGAATGCACATGCTTTTAGGCACATTGCCTAGAGCTCACAACTCAAACACAAAAGGCTCACTACCCAAAAGAAGACTCATTGGCTTACAATCACATTCAGATTACATCCAGAAGATTTTGAACTGAGAAAATAAAATATTTTAATGCCTGATTACAGTTTTGGCTAAGCACATAAACACTTTCTTCTACTCACTCTTCTTCACACTTTACTTTTTCCTTCGAAATATTAGAACATTATTCACACATAGCACACAACACACATTGCACACCATGCCCTCAAATGGTATAAACAATCAATCATATATATCTGCAACTAAGGATAACATGATCTACATGTTGGCCCAACAAAATATGAAATGTGTACAGACTGTCGGCCCAAATCAATAAACAATTTATCAATGTGGAACAAACAATGTCGGAAAAAAATAGTAAGGACCCAAAACAACATGTCTCAAACATGAAACACCTTAAACAATTATTCCTCGAAGATTCGAAACATGCTACAATCACCCTGTTGGCCATGATCATGAAAAACATGAACTCATAGAATAAAATCACCAATCGTGAGCACAACAATCAATGTGGACCAACAACGTAGATAGAGCATGATCTAGGAATATCCACAAGCATCATGAATCACCATAGAAGCATCTAGAACAACTCAAATTACTAGAATCACATCATCTTCTTTTAGGAACACCAACTAAAGCAACAAAACAACTATCAAAACATAGATACTCATAACTTAATCAAATCTTCATGTGAATCTTTGAAACTTCATGCTGGTAAAATAGATATACTTTTCAACAAACCCTTTAATCCACAATTTATTATCATCAATATACTAAGCTAGCCATCATACTGAACTTCACTGCATCATCGATAACCTGCAACTTATTTTATTACAATTTTCTCAATATACTCGACATATATAACGTTAAGGATATTAATGGCAATAGCATTGAAATCAATGAAAACCACATATCAACAGCATCCAACAATCTTCCCCTTTGGCATTGATGGCAACACATGATGTGAAAACACCATCAACGATACTGGGTATGTGCAAGATCATGATGGGCCAAAAAGTGGCGATATGTAAGTGATATGATGGCCCATGTGGCTGACGATTTTTTCTTAACCCAAAATTGATGAAATAAAAAGGGTTTTTAAAGGAGATTCTCATCTTTCCAGCAATATAGATTATGCTTTACTTTGAATTTAGTAAATAAATATTATTCATTTTCTATTTGAATTACGACTAACGTCCTGATTAATAGGCTGATTGGAAAACATCTCTAGCTTTCAAATGATATCACATTTTTTGAATCCGAAACATGTGTCACATTCTATGCTTCACATGCTATAGGATTAAAAAAACAAAATTGAATTTCATGAAGTTTTGACCAAGTTAAGGTGGTCAGATATATGAGTTTTTATATTTTTTAAAAGTTGTAATAAAAAAATCATAATTAATTATTTACTTGGAAAAAATTACAAAAAAATATGCATCACATTGGGACATGAGTCCTCTACTTATATCTAAAATATTATTAAAAAATGCTATCATTTTATTGTGGTTAGGGTGGTCAAACAAACACCTACTTATTTTTTCCCTGAAATTTAAGTACTACTACATTGAAATTTTAAATTTTCACCAAATAGATTTTATTTATTTTTAAATAAACTTAGTAGTTTAGAAACTAAATTCAATTTTCTACAGATTCTATTCTTACATATTTTTGAAATAATATATATAACTTATTCAATTTTTTACATCAAGTTGTCTAACTCTAATTTTCTGAATTTTCATTGCCACTTAAGGGTCTATTTTTTCCATGATGATCTTGCACATACCCTACTATCTCTTATCACTTTCTCCCCCTTATATTTTGACTCTTTTCTCCTTAACTCTTTCATAGTTTTTCACATGACTCTTCTCCCCCTTTCACTTCAATGACAAAGGTACACATTATCTTTCCCCACACAAGCTCTGAACCACATTTCTTAACATCTCACTACTCCCCCTGAGTATTAGCCACCACAACATCAATTTGGATCACAAGATATGACAATGAAATGCATGGACTGATGCAAGTCATTACATCTTAATTTTGATTAGGAGGGGTAATCACCCCTTGCTTCCCTATGAGATACTCAAAATTTTCCTTAGGCAAGGGCTTGGTAAAGATATCTGTAATCTATTCCTTAGTGGGCACATACTCCAATTTGACTTCCTTTTCACTCACCTTCTCTCTCAAAAAGTGAAACTTGATAGATATATGCTTGGTTTTTTAATGCATCACCAGATTCTTAGAAATGTTAATTGCACTTGAATTATCATAGAATATACCAATAAGTTCATCATACACAACTCTGAAATCTTTCAACATCTACTTCACCCACAATACTTGCATACAATTTTTAGCAACAACAATGTATTATGCCTTTGTAGTAGATAAAGAAATGGTATTCTACTTCTTACTTAACCATGAAATCAACTTCTTTCCCAAGAAAAATGCACCACCACTAGTATTCTTTCTATCATTCACATCTTCAGTCCAATCAACATCAGTAAAAGCACTCAAAGTAAGGTCATCTTCTTTAGGATACCATAGGACAAAATGAATTGTCCCCTTCAAGCACCTGAAAAGACTCTTCAAAGTTGGACCACATGAGATTCCTTAGAATTAGCTTGAAATCTTGGAACAATGCATATGACATTCATGATATCAGGTCTAGTTTGAGCCAAATAGAGCAATCCACCAATCATGGATATGTATCTAGTCTGATT
Source organism: Sequoiadendron giganteum (assembly GCA_007115665.2). NCBI lineage: Eukaryota > Viridiplantae > Streptophyta > Pinopsida > Cupressales > Cupressaceae > Sequoiadendron > Sequoiadendron giganteum. Next base: position 3,445,795 of record VCHN02000014.1, on the reverse strand, counting down.
TGTTTTAGGAGAATCATCATCTTGTGTCAACTTACATCCAGTCACCATAGATGTACCAACTAGCTTTGAATCTTCCATACCAAACTTCTTTAGCAATTATTTCACATACTTGGACTGAGATATAAGATCACTCTATCTAGCTGAGTAATTTACAATCCCAAATAGAATTTAATTTCTCCAATCATAGACATCTCAAACTCACTCTACATCTCATCAACAAACTTTATGCACAAACTATCATCTCCTCCAAAAATGATATCATCAACAAAGACTTCAACATTCAAATTTTTATCATGATCAATCTTGAAATACAAATTATTATCATCAATACCTTTACTAAATCCAAGCTTCAAAAAATACTTGTCCAATCTGGCATACCATTCTTTTAGGCCTTTCTTAAGTCCATACAATAATTTCTTCAACCGACAAACCATATCTCCTTGATCAGTCAATTGAAATCCATCAGGTTTCTCAATAGACACTTCTTCATCTAGTTCACCATTTAGTAATGCTGACTTGACATCCATTTGATAAACCTTGAATTTTTTGTAAGGAAAACAAGCAAGAAATAGTCTCACAGCTTCAATCCTAGCAACATAAGAAAAATTTTCTGCAAAGTCAATTCCTTCCATCTGAGAATATCCTTCACACACCAATATTGCTTTGTTTCTAACAACTTCACCTTGCTCATTCAATTTGTTCTGAAAGACCCATTTAGTTCCAATTACATTTTTGTCCTTAGGTCTAGGAACAAGAATCCATGTATCATTCTTCTCAATTTGCAGTAGTTCTTCTTTCATTTGTTCAACCCAATGTTCATCTTTGCATGCTTCATTGACACTATTAGGCTCATTCTTTGAGATCAAACAAAATTCTTTTACAATTCTACTTCTTGTTTGAACACCTTTGTTCTTATCACCTATAATCTGATCTTCTGAATGATTTAGTCTTACATACCTTGGAGTCTTAGGGTGTTCTTGAACTTTAGGCTCTTGTGATCTCACTTCTGCACTTTCAATAGTTTCTTCTTCTCGATTTTCTTGATTCACTAGAATGATTTGAACTTGATTTAAAGTCTAAACTTTCTTTCCTTTATTTGAACTGTCATTCTGATCATCTAAATCATATCCAGAGGTTCTGGATGGTCTAACTATTTATTCATCAACTTTGACATTAGCACTTTCAATTACTTTCCTCAATCTTTTATTGTAGCACTGATAGGCTTTACTTTTAGTAGAATAACCAAGAAAGATTCCTTCATCACTTCTAGCATCAAAATTTCCTATATTGTCATCTCTTTGATATAACATTTACTCCCAAATATTTTGAAGTATCTAATAGTAGGCTTATGAACAAACCATAGCTCATAGGGAGTCTCACCGATATCACCTTTGACATGTACTCGGTTGAGAGTGTAAACGATAGTACTCACAACTTCTCTCCAGTAGATATGCAAAACATTTCCGTTCAACATCATAGTCCTAGCAGCTTCTCAAATTGTCTCGTTCTTCCTTTCCACAACTCCATTTTGTTGAGGGGTCCATGGGGCAGATAATTGTCTCTTTATCCCATGCTCTTCACAAAAAGAATTAAACTCACCAGAAGTGAATTCACCACCTCTATCTGATCTCAAAAATTTAATCTCCAGGCCTATCTTTTTCTCAACCATAGCCTTAAAAATATTGAATTTCTTGAGAGTTTCAAAATTTTCCCTTAAGAAAGTAACCCACATCAATCTAGAATAATCATCAATAAGTAACATGAAATACCTGTCTCCTTGTAAACTTATGACTCTAGAAGGACCACACAAGTCAATATGACAAGCTCCAATACTTCATTTGAACAGTGTTATTTTCTCTAGAATGAAACTCTAGTTTGCTTACATAACTGACATTCCTCACATATAGTATTAGTAGATTTTATAAACTTAGGAAGATATCTCACTACCTGAGTAGAAATTATCTTGATAATATTGTCAAATTTTACATGACACAATCTCCTATGCCAAAACCAACTTTCATCAACTTGAGCAATCAAACAACTTTTACTAGTAGCACTTAGGTGAAAGATATTACCTTTTTTTTTGTACCAGATGCAATCATATTTTTGAAACTCCCCAATATTCTACACTTTACTTCCTTGAAATGAAGATTATATCCCTTGTCAACCATCTGTCTAACACTTAAGATATTATGCTTCAAACCTTCCACATATAGAACATCATTAGTATTATGCTTACCATCAAGAGAAATAGATCCTCTACCACAAATTACACCATCTTTGTCATCACCAAATATTACAACACCACCATCATACTTTCACAAGCTCACAAATTTACTTTTATCACCCATCATGTGATGAGAGCATCCACTGTCAATCACCCATTCATCTTTTTCTTCAACTCTTGAAGCTAGATCTTTCTCCACATTTATGCAACTAGTAGATTTAGTAGGTACTAGATCATTTTCCTTGATAGAAATAAATACCAATTCATCCTCACTTAAATTACCTTTTTTAGATTCATCATCTATCACACCTTCATCAACAACATAATAACACTTTCTTTGGAATCTAGGCTTGTTAGGTCTTGGCTTAGGAACTCTTTCCGGACACCTTGAGGCAAAATGACCTATATTATTGTAAGAAAAACATTTAAGAGGAAATTTCCCTTTATACTTACCTTCTCCTTTGGTTACCCTTTTGACAATAAGTGCTTCAAGCTCATCTAGTTTTCTCTCTTCTCTTCAATCTCTCTCATTTCCTGCTCATAATTGGACATTTTTCTAGAAGAAATTTCTCCCATATCATATCTCTGCTTATCTTTTCCACAGATAATAGCTTTGAATGCAGATTTTGTCTTATGAAGAAATTCACCAAACTCACTTAACTCAAAAGCGGAAAGATTACCAATCAACATGTCTCTGGTTACATTTGTCATAGTCCATATCTCCTCAATAGCGGCAACTTTTTGTTTGTATGCAACAGGCAAGGATATGAGCACTTTAGCAACAATCTTTGATTCTTCCAATGTTACACCAACACATATGATACTAAACATAAGTTCATTCACTCTTTGCATAAAAGAAGTGATGTTCTCATCTTCACCCATTCTCAACATTTCATATTTCCCTTTCAGTATTTGCAGCTTAGCAATCTTCACATGGGTATCACCTTCATACAAAATTTCCAACTTTTTCCAGATCTCATAAGCAGTCTTCAGCTCCATTACATTTGTCATCTCAAAATCAGTCAGAGCACTCAAAAATGCTTCCTTAGCCCTGATATTGTACTTGAATTCCTTAATCTCAGCTATAGTAGAAGGACCATTATGTGGGATGACATATCTATTCTTTGTAATTTTATAGTAAGGTTCACCAATGCATTTCAGATGACACTCCATTTGATTCTTCCATAGAGAATAATTCATTCCATCAAATCTCGAACTATCCTTCTTATATGTCACCATCTTGGATCACCTCAAGTCGTCAAGCTTCTCCAAAGGAACTTGCTCTAATACCAATTGTTGGCAACACAAGGGTAGACAACTGAGAGGGGGGAGTGAATCAGTTGTCACAAAAATTATACTTATTAAACTTATTCCTAGATCTAATAAATAAACATGAAAGCATAAACCATCACCACATCAAAAACACACATAACACCAAGATTTTTACATGGAAACCCTATTAGGGGAAAAATCACGGTGGAGGTTGGTCCATAAGATTATACTCTGTTAAAACTATTATAAATGTGGAACACACATGCATTCAGGAACACTCCCTAGAGCTCACTACTCAAATAATTAGGCTCACTTCCCAAAAGAAGACTCACTGTCTTATAGTCACATTCGGATTACATTCGAAATATTTTGAACTGAGAAAATATCATCTTCTAATGCCTGATTATAGTTCTGGTTAAGCACATAAACACTTTATTTTCCTCACTCTTCTTCACACTTTTCTTCTTCCTTCAAAATATTAGAAAATTATTCACACACAACACATATTACACATCGCACACCATGCTCTCAAATGGTATAAACAATCAATCATATATATCTGCAACTAAGGATAACATCAATTACATGCCGGCCCAATAAAATATGAAATGTGTACAAACTGTTGGCCCAAATCATTAAACAATTTATCAATGTGAACTAAACAATATCGGCCAAAACATAGCAAGGACCCAAAAAAACATGTCTTGAACATGAAAGAACTTAAACAATTATTCCTTGAAGATCCACAACATGCTACAATCACCTTGTTGGCCATGATCATGAAAAAAATGAACTCACAAAAGAAAATCACCAATGACGAGCACAACAATCAATACAAACCAACAACACAGATAGAGCACAATCTAGAAAAATCCACAAGCATCCACAACAACTCAAATTACTAGAATCACTTCATCTTCTTTGAGGAACACCAACTAAAGCAACAGAACAACTGTTAGAACACAAATACTCATAACTTAATCAAATCTTCATGTGAACCTATGAAACTTCATGTGGATAAAATATATATACTTGTCAACAAACCCTTTAATCCACAACTTCTTATCATCAATATACTGAGCTAGCCATCATACTAAATTTCACTGCATCACCGACAACCTACAACTTATTTTATTACAATTTTCTCAATATCCTCGACATATACAACCTTAAAGACATTAATGGAAATAGGGTTGACATCAATGATAACGAAATATCAGGAATATCCAACAAACTAAAGATAGTGATGTGATGCCAAAGGTTTCATGAAGATGTCTACAACCTGCTCCTTTGCAGGCATGTATTGCAAGGTAAGAAAACTGTCTTGAATCTACTATCGTATGAAGTGCATGTGGATCTCTATGTGCTTAGTACATTGATGGTCCAGTAGATTATGAGAGATATGAATGACATTGTGATTTCCACACCAAAGAATAGTGAGACTATCAAGAGGAAAACCAAAATCAATCAAAGACTTCCAAAGCCACAAAACCTCTTGGCTAGCTAAAACCACTGCACGATACTCAGCCTCTATGGATGATAATGCAATAGTTGATTGCCTCTCACAATACCACATAATAGGACTAGAACCAAGGTAGAAAACAAATCTAAAAGTGGAGTTCCTATCACTGACATCACTAGTCCAATCTAAGTCAATGAAACCAATAATTCGAGGATCTCCTATTGTATAGTGAATACCACAATATGAGGTGCCCTAAATATATCTCAAAAATCCATTTGGAAGCTTTCCAATGACTCTCATGTGGATCATGTGAGAATCGAGAGATAAGACCAACTGCAAATGAAAGATTAGGATGTGAATGTTTCAAGTATAAAATATTTCCAACTAACTTCCTGTATAATGTATCATCTACTAAAGGAGTAGTACAAGAGGAAGAAAATACAACACCTGACTGGAATGATGTGGGGGTAGGCTTGTAATAAAGCATGAAAAATCTTTGAAGCATGTCAAGAGAATAATTTTTTTGAGATATGGAAATAACATGTAAACCAAGAAAGTAGTGCAAAAGGATAATATTTTTCATCTCAAACTACTCCATCAAAGCTCACTAAATATGTTCTGGATCATGGAGGATGAACCGTCTATAAGGATCAAATCATCCACATATAGAAAAAGGATCAAAAGATCACTCTCCTGTCTCTGAATGTACATTGTGGGATTGAAATGACATAACTTATGAAGCCAAAATAAAGTAGAAAAGTGTCCATCTTCTCATACCAAGCGCAAGGGGCCTATTTGAGACCATATAGTGAATGAAAAAGTCTACAAACCAACAAAGAGTCCTTAGTAAAACCACGTGGATGCTCCATATAACTATCCCCATGAAGATCATCATCAAGGAAGGCATTCTTCACATCCATCTGAAATACTAACCATCCCTGTGAAGCTGCAAGGGAAAGTACAAGGCAAATAGAATTCATCTTGGAAATAGGGGAAAAATTCTTAGAATAGTCAATACCTTTGACTTGAGAGATACCCTTTGCAACTAGATGAGCCTCATACCTATCAATAGAACCATCTGCAACATATTAGGTATGGTACACCCACTTGCACCAAACCAAATTTCTTCCCTTAGGAAGAGGGACTAAATCCCAAGTATGATTCTTCATTAGAGAAGAATACTCATCTACCACGACATAATCTCACTCAAGAATACCAACCTCCTCTGAAATTTTGTGAGGATCATCTGAAATGGTATGACTCAAAAGACTAACACCTAATGTATATACACGAGTGTGACGAGAGTTTGAAGGATCACCTGCCAAAGGTCCAATGAAATAAATAGTATGGTGGGCCTACTTAGGTAAAGGCTGAATATCTAGAGGTGGTGGGATATCTAGAGCATCATCCTCATCCTCGAGAGATGTGTAATCCTCAAGATATGAAGAGTGAGTAGTAGGAGATGAGGGAGAATTTGGGGATGAAGAATCCATCAAAGGAAAATTCTCATCAAATTGGACATCTCATTGAAATAATACCTCTTTGGAATTAGGATAAAAAATCCTGTACACCTTAACATCTTAATAGTAAGCAACAAATATGAGCAGTTGACTCTTCCTCTCCATGGTTTTCCATTGAGATTTAGGAATGAATGCACAATCCTCACTACCAAAGAATTTGAATGAAGATACATCGATCTTGACATGAGACCAAGCCTCCTTAGGAGTTAGATGTCATAATGCCTTGTGAGGCATACGATTCTGAATATAATTGGCATGATTAACTGCCTCATCTCGAAAAGAAGAATGTATATCTCGTGACTGAATCATACAGTTGGCCATCTCTTGTAAAATTTTTTTCTTTCACTCAACAAATCCATTTTGTTGAGGGATATATGGAACTATAAGCTAATGCTGAAAACCATGCACAGTGCAAAATTCCCTTAAATTATGATTAACATACTCCCCCCATTATCTATGCATATCCAATTAATAGAAAGAGAAGATTTATTCTCCACAAATGCCTTAAAGATTCTAAAAGAATGAAAGAGATCAATCTTGTACTTAAGAAAGTACACCCATGTACATCTAGAGAAGTCATCAATAAATGTGAACACATATTTTTCCCCTATAAATGGAGTAAAAAATGAAATGATATCACTATGAACCAACTCTAAGGGTGCCTTACCATGTTTTGCTCTACCCATAAGAAACAAATAACAATGATGTTTTTCAATAACACATCCTTGACAAAAACCATTAGTATAAGAAATATTAGGGAGCCCAGACAATAATGCATATGTACTCATCTAATAGAGATATTTGTAATTAACATGACCAAAATGTTCATGCCACAACATGCCTTCAGTGTTTGCATGTGTTATGAAGGATGAACCTGAACTAGTTGAACTCTCAAAACCATCAAATCGGTAATAAATGAGAAGAAGAATCAACACTCCCAGTAGCCATAATAATATCAAGGTCATGAAGGTCTCAAATAAATACAACATGTGGGGTCAAATCTACTATAAGTACCTCTTGAAGAAACCACCCTCAAGTGGGATAATGCCTGAGCCCAAAACTGAAATTTGTGTAGAATCCCCAACTGCAATCTAAGTAGTGCTACAATATGAAAGGGATGAGACCAAATCTTGAGAAGGTTTCATGTGATGTGTTGCACTAGAATCAAGTATCTATAGAGCCGCGAAAGGTAAGGCCCTTGCAGAAAGAGCATGAAATTTACCTATAGATGAGGAAGAAGATTTAGGGGTGGAGATGTTATGTTACTACATGGATTCCTCCAAAGCCTCTAATCTCTTCCAAAATTTATTTACTAGACATCCCTCCTTACCACAAAAATTGCAAGGTTTAATTGATTTCTTCTTTTCCTTGGAGGAAGACTCACCAAACATAGAAGATTTATCATTCTGAGTAGTGGTTTGAGATTTTTTTCTGACTTCTAAGATTTTTTGGAGGAATGATCACTACTTGATCAAGTATCTATATTGGGATTCTATTTCTTCTTTCCTTTTCCTTTGGATGTTTATGGTACCAATGCCTGAGTTTTGGATCCAGAAAGAGATTTGAACTAAACAAAATTTTCCTATTCACGTGTTAAATGATCATAAAAACCCCCAAAAGTAGGCATGGTAATTGCATAACCCAATGCATCCATAGTAGAATAGAAAGTAGAAGAGGAGACTTGAAATCATGCTTGAAGCTTAGATAGAATCAACAAAATACATTCTTTGTCAACTTTATTCTTCCCAAAACCTTGCAAAAGATTTTTGAGTGACTTAAAATTCTAGAAGTAGTCATTAATGGAGGGGAAAGTATCAGGTACAAGTGATGTTAATTCTACCTCAATCTAGAGAGTTCTATACTCATTGATGGTGCCAAAAAGATCACTGAACTTCATCCACATTTCCCTAGTAGTGGTGCAAGAATCCAAATGAAACAAGAGACTTTGTAAAACATGCAGTGAAATCAATCACATAGCCTCATCTATCTTGTTTCTATGCTGAAATATCTCAAATGGATAAGTCAATGATAGCTATACTTCACCCAAAGTAGACCATAAACACTTAGAAATGGGAATTTTGGTCATATGAGCTTTCTAGGTATGATAGTTGTGTTGCATAAGATGTTCAAATGAAGAGGTGTTCACCATGATAGTTGTGGTTTTCAGAATAATGTGTGGTATAAGATTTTTGATCTCAGATTTATATAGCTACTAAAAGAAAAAAATATACTCCCCCACAATAGGAAAAACAAAACCTAAATACAACTTTGAGAGTAGAAAAGCTTAAAAAGGAAAAAATTATATTAGAGCTCGATCCTTGAGTACCTTGTTAATATTATAGAAAAATAGACTACATGGTTGTATAGAGAACTGAAAGAGCTTTCCAACACCTATTCATTTGGAAAAAATGGAGTCCATTTGCCCAGGTTATGGCCCCAAAAGTGCATAATAGAAGGGATGTCTTCAACTGACTATAGAAACTTTTTGGTAAAAAATCAGAAAAAAAAACCTTCAAATCTAGAACAGCCTTAGAACTAGCTTTTCGACTATATAATGTTTTTGAAAAATGGAGTTTGCATGCCCAAGATATACCCGATTTTGTAAAACTGTTCAATTTTCCTTCTAAAACCAAAAAGGGGGCTTAAATTTTTGGCCCTTGGACATATGGGTGCCAGGTTTAGAGGCTAAAGTAGGGAATATTATTCAGAATATTCCACTATCACATCAGCAAAAAGTGCAATAACTTTTGGATTAAAAATTTTCTTTTGTTCAAATAAATCAAACCCTTCAAATTTTTAAACCTGCAAAATTTTTTTTTGAAACCTACGAGAGAAATTGTTTTGCTATAAATTAATGACATGCATAGTATAGCATATGGATCCATACATTGTAATGATTTTGTACTGATATACATTTTTTTTGCCTTGTAAATCATGCAAAACAATATTTCCTTCAAAAAAAAAATTCTTATTTTTTTTGTGAAACAATAGTCGATCATTAGCTTTTTGGCTGCTTTGGATGTAATGGCAAGGTGTGTTTTGCACCAAAGTGCTCCAAAAATTCACCCACCTCAAAAAATTGCAAAAGAATCACTAAAAATTATAGATTTGAACCTATAACCCCAGATGAGAAAAAAACTCAGAAATAGAGAAGGGGTTCATTGAATCCTTGCTATGATGCCATGTTAGATCTGTGAATAATAGGAGCCACAAGATCAAACAATGAAAAAACACCTTCCACCCAAGAGCTCTGTAAGAGAAATATTCGCTATTTCTCAAAAAGAAAACACTTACAAAATAAATAATTACAAGAGAATGAATGCTTTATAAGAAAAACCCTAATGATAAAGGGATTAGATCATGAAAAGTGTCAACATATTGTGTGATGAGATGAATTGATCTAATATTAGCTTTGTAGTTAACATAAACAAAGCACTGAGTTAACTAAAAAAGAAAACCTAAGTTTAGCTTAAAAGCATGAGAATTAGAATAATAATTAATTAAAGTAATTAATTATTCTCTAATACATGATAACTCTAACAACAAGCATGATCGAAACGATGCTTATTAGTTGAAATCACTAACATAAATAAATTATCATACATAGCTTAGTAGAGCTTCAAAATTGGATCCTCTAATGGCCTTGTTTTCATAAAAGTAATCGACACTCAATTGGATAAATTTTGTAGATTTCTTTGATGTGTTCCATTTTCTTAAGTATGTAATGTTGAAAGACAAAAAGATACATCAATTAATCAGAATATAGAAATATTTTAAAATTAATTATAATTCTCAATTGAATATACATCTCAAAATGTTTTTTTTTCTTTTATCTTACATATCAAACTTTATTTACATTTCCTCTTGAAAATTAAAGTATTTTACAACCTAATTGAAGTAGGGACAAAAACTGTCATGTTTATTAGCCGATAGGCTATTTGTGTGAGATTTCTGTCAAGATTTTCGTCAGTGCAACCGTGAATAGAATTTCTCGGCCCCAAAAATTTCCCAGTCGGCAGCGAGTTCCCTGGGGTTGTTTATGACGATGTGGAGTTTGCAAATTATGTGGGTTAGAAGTGGTGGAGTTGGTTGACTCGATACGCGGAAGTAGAATGGTAAGTTTTTTCTTGCATGAGGGTTAATGCATCATCACAATATTGTATGATGGCGATGGAGGAAGTAAATGTGATATTCAATGTTGCAGTGTGGGAAAGTATACTTTGAAATGTATGAGAAAATACATTGATTAAGTTTCATTGTTGAAAGAGCCATTGTTGTGTTGGTTTGATAGTAGACTATTCTGAAAATCATTGCCTTTGGCTCTATGGTTTGTTTGGTAGTAGACTATTCTAAAAATTGTCCCCTTCTGCTCCATTTTATAGCAGATTGGAGGGTTTTCAAATTGTTGCTCTCTAGAATCTTTAAGTCATTTTACATGGGTATTTTGCATAAATGATTAATTTATTTTTCATGTTTTTTTGTTATATGTTTATATCTTTGGCGTTATACCCATTTTGGAGACTTCAAAGAGATTATGGCTCTCTATGGATGGATAAATTGCAGTTAAATCTTCTTTCTTTTGTCAAAAAATATGGTTAGGGTTAGTAATTTTTTTGCCCTTCATTTATTGTTTGTAGTTACATTTGTGCATCTTTAGAATTATACCCATTACCATAGGAGCAATTGGAGTTAAATCTTCTTTCTTTCATGAAAAAATATGGTTAGGGTTAATAATTTTTTTGGCCAAGTTGTTTATTGTTTGTACTTATCTCTATGCATCTTTGGCGTTATATCCATTACCATAGGAGTAGTTGCAGATTAACATAGGTGTAATTGCATATATATATATATATATATATATATATATATATATGCAGAGGGTTAGTATGAAAGCATAAAGATATTCATGATATAATTAGTGTAGTGGCTGTTAAGTGTTATTCTAATAGCTCTTTTAGAATTTCTCTATTTGTCTATAATATTTAGTACCAGGTAATGTAGCTCGAATTTTCAATTAATTCTATGGAATTATATGTATTTTGTACAGATTATTGCTACCCATTGGCTTTATGATTTCTATTTAATGTGGGTTTCCATTCATCTATCATTTACGTGTGATTCTTAAGTGTTATTCTAACAACTCTTACAACTCTTTGATAGATTGCTTGTCTTGTAACAATATGTTTCATGATATTCTTTTTTCCTCATTTGTTTCAAGATCCTTATAACAAATTATCAATTGTTGTGGTTATTTTGTCTGGATGGAACATGTTATATGTCTTCTATCAATATGTTTGATGATATTGTTTTTTTCTCATCTGTTTGAAGTTCCCCATTACACATTGTTCTTCATGATATTCTTTTTCTTTAGTTTCCCATAACAAACTATTCATTATCGTAGTTTGCCTCTTCTATTCTCCATATTTTATTCATCATATTATTTTTCCCTCATCTGTTTGAAGATCCTTATAACGAACTATTAATTGTTGTGGTTATTTTGTATGGATGGAATGTGTTATATGTCTTGTATCAATATGTTTCATGATATTATTTTTTTCTCATCTGTTTGAAGTTCCCTATAACAAATTGTTCTTCATGATATTCTTTTTTTCAGTTGTCCATAACAAAGTGCTCATTATCATAGCTTGCCTCTTCTATTCTCCATATTTTAAAGTTCTATTTAATGTGGGTTTCTCTTGTTTTTTCTTCATCTATTTGAAACTCCGTATAACAAACTGATAATTTTCGTGGTTATTTTATCTAGATGCAACATGTTATATGTATTGTATCAATATGTTTCATGATATTCCTTTTTTCTTTGAAGTTAAATCTATCAAAAACATACCAAGGAACAACTGTGCAAAATACAAATAAAACCAAAGATGCACATAGTATATATATGTTTCTATATATGCATATATATGTATATATATATGTATGGAAAATTAAACTCTAAAATATGTGAGAAAATATATTGATTGAGTTGCATTGTCGAAATATCCATTGTGGTGTTGGTATGATACTATACTATTGTAAAAATCCTCGCCTTCAACTCTATTTTATAGTAGATTGGAGGGTTTTAAAACTGTTGTGCTATGGAATTTGTAAGTCGTACAGATATATACATATATATGTATATGTATATATATATATATATACGTATGTATATATATATATTTATATATACATATATATGTGTATATACACATATATATGTATATATAAATATATATTACATATATGTATTGTATATATATATTTATATACACATATATATACATGCATATATATACAAATATTTATGTGTATATATATGTATATATATGTATATATGTGTAAACCCACATACTTAGCAAGCTCCATGTCATCATAAACAACCCTGGGGAACTCGCCATTGTCTGGGAGATTCTCGAGATCAAAAAATTCTATTTATGGTTGGGCTGACGAAAATCCTTGTAGAAATTTCAACCATTGCATATATATATGTATTTATATATACATATATATACATACATATATAAATGTATACGTATATATATGTATATATACGTATATATGTATATATATGTATTTATATGTATATATGTATATATGTATATATATGTATATATATGTACGTATGTTTTTCTAATAGTTCTTTTAAAATTTCCCTATTTGTCTATAATATTTAGTCTGGAATAATGTAGCTCAAATTTAGAATTGACAATCCAACTGATAAATATATTGCTTGCGTTGTATCAATATATTGCTTGCGTTGGAATATTGATATTATTTTCCCCTCATCTGTTTGAAGCTCCCTGTAACAAACTATTTTTTTTGCTCAGTATCCCATAACAAACTATTCATTATAGTTTTCTATTTAATGTGGGATTTCAATCATCTATCATTTTCATGCGGTTCTTAAGTGTTTTTCTAATAACTTTCTTTTACAATTTCTCTATTTGTCTATAATATTTAGTGCCAAATAATGTAGCTCAAATTTAGAATTGACAAGCCAGCTGTTACATAGATTTCTTGTCATGTATTAATATGTTTCATGATATTCTTTTCCCCTCATCTATTTGAAGCTCCCTATAACATTGTCATAGTTTAGCTCTTGTAAATTCTGAGATTTTGTAGACCGCTATAAACTACAAACATGACATTGATCTATACCTTTGGGCTACTTTCAATTTTTTTGGTCTATGTATGTTTTTATATCTGTCTTAAAGTTTTATTTAATCTAGGTTTTCGATCAACTGTCATTTTCCTGTCATTCTTAAGTGTTTTTCTAACAACTCTTTTACAATTTCTCTATTTTTCTATAATATCTAGTACCAAATAATGTAGCTCGAATTTTGAATTGAGAATCCAATTGTTGCATAGATTTCTTGTCTTGTATCAATATGTTTCATGGTATTGTTTTTCCCACTTCCCCATAACAAACTCTTGATTATTGTATTTCACTTGTTCTATTCTCCATGTTTTTAAGTTCTATTTAATGTGGGTTTATGATCATTTGTCATTTTCCTATGATTATTAAGTGGCTTTCTAATAGCTCTTTTATAGTTTCACTATTTGTCTATAATATTTAGTGCCAAATAATGCAGCTTGAATTTTGAATTGACAAGCCAACTATTACATAGATTGCTTGTCTTGTATCAATATGCTTCATGATATTCTCTTTTTCTCATCTATTTGAAGCTCTGTGTAACAAGTTGTTCATTGCCATAGTTTAACTCTTGTATTCTTCATATCTTAAGCCAGGTAATTTTTTTTGTGAATTTAATTAAGGATTCTCTCCTCATGTATATTTTTTTTGCTTGGAATGGCACTTTAGGAGTTTATTATTCTATTGTCCTTGTGACAAGAATTGTTTTTAACTTTCAAAATTCTGAAATTGTGTAGATTGATATAAACTACAAACTTGACATTGACCTATGCCTTTAGACTGCTTTCAAGTTTTTTTGGCCTATGTATGTTTCTTGACCTCTGGTTATTGTTCCTTATTATCTTTGTGCATCTTTGGTGCTATATGCATTTTGTACAACTTGTTGCTTGGTTTTTTTTTGATAAATTTAAATTTAAATCAATAGAAAGGGAATGCTATGGAATGTGAACTATATGTGAAATTTAATGTTATCCAATATTATTTTCCAGCCTTTTCCCATGCATGTTTTTATACTTTGTCACACTACAACATTGAACATTACATTTACTTTCTCTTGTACCATCGTACAACAACATCGGGATGTATTAACCCTCACACAAAATTGTGTTGAATCCCCTGAAACATAGATAGATACATTTACACATATATATGTATTGAATTCCTCATTTCATATTTTAAAATCTACATATAGGTAGATATATATATCCATATATAGACCAAGACCAATGTGGCTTGTTTCAGAATGCAACAAAAATTTATATATACACATGTATATGTAAATAGATGTGTATGCTATCTTTATTTGCATTTATGTAGACTTTGATTTAAAAAGAGTTAAAAATAGCATAGCACCACAATGGCTCTTTTGAAAATGCAACTTAATTAATATATTTTATCGCACATTTTGGAGTATACTTTCCCACATTGGAAAATTGAATATTGCATTTACTTCCTCCTATGCCATTGTACAACAATGCCAGGATGCATTAACCCTCATGCGAGAAAACACTTACCATTATTCTTTTGTGTATCGAGGCAACCAATTCCACCACTACCAACCCACATAATTAGAAAACTCCCCACCATCATAAAAAACCCTAAGATTTTTTATTTATTTTTTCCCATGATTTGGACACTCTTAGCCAATTTTATAATCTCTTCATATTCATAGTTTGAATGAAATTGATTCCAAAACATCCTTGAATTGTTTAGCATGTAAACTGGAATGTTAATACTCCATTTCTTGAACACTCTTTCCCAAGGGAGAAGCATTTTTTTTAGAGCAATAATAAGAAATGTTTTGCCTATGCCTGAAGCATGAGAAATAAGTTTTCTAAATACCTACTTGGAATTGTTTCCTAGAAGCAAGCCTTTGATTATTTCTCCAAAAAAAATGCTTTTCCCTTGGGAAAGAGAGTTTAAGAAGTGGAGTATTGACATTCTAGTTTACATGCTAAACATATCAAGGACCTTTCGGAATGAAATTCATTCAAATTGTGAGTACGAAGAGATTATAAAACTGCCTAAGAGTAGCCAAATCATGGGAAAAAATTAATAAAAATTGGTGAACTATAGTTATAGCCCATTGGCCATAGGCTGCAATGTTTAAAATATGTTGCCAAATTCTTGAACTTTCACCCCCTGCTTATTGTTCCTTCTTTCCATTGTTCTCCTCTGACATTATGCTCATTTTTACGCAGGTCCTTGCTTGGCATGTCAATGACTACATAGTCAAGAATAAATATAGCATATACATCTATTTAGATATACCAATGTATATATAAATAGATATATACATGTGTATAAATGGATATATATATGTTTATATGTGTTCTTTTACATGTGAAGACAAAGGGGAAATTCAATGCATATATGTACTTAATCATTTTTTATTCTTATTGTTGTATATCCTATTGTTTGGATAAGAAAGGATGAAGGGACCACCTAGAAATATATACAAATATATGCATATAGGTATATATATAAATATAGTAAAAATTGCATGCACACATATATAATCAACCTCAAAGATAAATAGATACATAGGGATATATACATTTTATTTTATCATTTTTATTCTTGTTGTTATATCTGCTGTTGTTTGGAGAGTATTAAAAGTGGAATGGTTATACCCATTTTCATTTAATAAAATTAGTAAAATGGTTGGTAGATTATCAATATTTCTAAGTTGTCTACCAATTTCCATTGGACATTGTAATACATTAATCTTTTATTTTTACTATGAAATAGAGCTCCTAATCAGACAACTATAATTGTAACATCTCATCCCTGTAAAATTTCCCATAACTATGTTTGTGGAATCGAGCTTTGTGGATGGCTCTCTAGAGCCCCCAAAAAATGATTTGGTGATTGATTTGGTGACATCCCCCACAAGTTCCGTTGCTGAGTCTGGTTTTGAGGGTTCCAACCACTAGCCTTCAGATCCTGATTCCGTAGGTTTATATTTCTTTTTTCTAAAACCTATTGAATTTTTTTTGTTATTCTTTCCTTTCTCTTTTGTATTCAACCTAAACATTGACTTTTAGTTTCTTTAATTTTACGATTCTCAAATATAGAAACACACACCACATACCCTCTTCCTATTTATGTTTCTAGTTTTATTCACCTTTAGATGTATACACACATGGTTGATCCTAGTAAATCATATAGATGTGCAAGTACATATGCATTGATCTTTTCCAACACATAAAAACATCTCTTTGCAGTGTTTACTTTCCTTTCTCCTTTTATCCATTTCGTGTGATCAAGTACACTTCACTCGATTGAACTTGTCTTTGTAGGCTGCAAAGAAACAACCAACTTTGACTTCATTTGCAATTCATTCCATCAATGCTAGAGATGTTGTTCCCTCTCTGGTCCTTCAACTCTTGTCCCTTTAAAAAATTTGGTGGTGATGAAGGGCATGTTGAACAATACAAGCTTGTCTTGTCTGATGGACACCATATGCAAATAGAAAATTTTCCTTCCAAATACAATGACTTGTTGTTTTTAGGTGCCTTGAAAATAGGATCCCTTGTATCTTTGCAAGACTATGTCTATAGAAATGTCCAGGATTCAAGGTAGGCTACGTTTTTTCTTTTATATTTTTAAAATTTCTCTTTCTCCTTCATATGTTCCTAACATGATGTGCCCAATATATTGTTTTCCTTATTTTTCAGGGCCTTAATAATACTAAGATTAGTTGTCATTATGTCATATTTTCAAATCATTGGGACCCCTAGGTATCTCTTCAATCACCAAGAAGAGAAAATGTTGGGACCAAAGTCACCTTCTCCTAAACGAACCCCTAAATTTGATGTGTTGTTGTCCCCTCAACAACAAAATAGTCCTCCAAATGTCATTCCTATTAAATCTTTGAACATTTATCAAAATTTTTGAACAGTCAAAGGGTGTGTAACACATCTTAGAGAGATGTGTTGTTTCCATAAACAAAGAGGTGAAGGCCAACTTCTCAGTTTTGACATTATAGATATGGAGGGAACATAAATTTGTGTTATTTGTTTTGATGATATTGCTGAACTACATTACGGTTGAGTTGAGATAGGTGCAAATTATTTAATATCAAGAGGTTCGATGAAGGAAGCAAATAAAAAATTCAATAAATTAAACACTAATTTGGAATTTTTTTCGATGAAAAATCATCATTGGAAAGGTGTGAAGATGAGATCTCTATGCCAAAAAAAGCCCCAGCCTTTGTGCTAGTTAGTGAGATAGCCAATTATAGTGATAGTCGTTTGGTTGATATTATTGGCATTGTAGTCCATGTCGGCTACATATCAACTGTTTGTAGGAAAAATGGATCTGAAACAATCTGATGAACTATTAAACTATATGATATCTCTACTTGTTTAATTGATGTTAGCTTATGGGACCCAAGTTGGCAAGAAAAAGGTGATGTCTTGGAGCGGATGTATCTTTCTGGAGATATAGTCATATTTATTGTGCAAGGTGGCCATGTAGGCTATTTTAATGGGAACTTTATCAACACATCATCAACAATAGTCCTCGACATTAACCCTTCTATTCCTAAGGAAAAAATCTTAGATCCACGGGCCCAGTCAAAGTAGAAGATATGGTTTCATCTTCTTATACACCTCATAGGCTCCATCCTTCAAATGATAGAGTTACTATTTCATTCACCTTGAATAGCTACCTTGGCTTGCGAAAAGTTGTTGAAGCTATTTTTAAAGAAACCATTAAAATTGCTAAAACTGAGTCTTTTTGTTATCCTACTTGCCCCTTGTTGGTTAATGGAAAATAATGCAAAATAAAATGCACACACCCTCGAGCTGATGTCTAGCTTTGTGATTGTTGCTAGATGGAAATTGACAAATGCAACTATCACTACCTTCTGCAATTATAGTTGCAAGACCATTCAATGATCCTTTGGTGTATTTATTTTGATGAAGCTGCCACTACTTTACTCCAAATTATAGCAAAAGACCTCTACATGTTGTAGCATAGCTTTGAATTTGCAAAACATCTTGTTGCTATTATTAAAGGCCTTGTTTGTAAACCTTACATCTTTACTGCCTTGATAAAAACAAAAACTTACAATTCTGAGGAGCAACTTAAAACAACCATTATGAAAGAATTTTTCTTTAATTTCCAAGCAAAGTGTAAACTATTGCTTTCAGATATATCAAAAATATCTGCCCATATTTTAGAAGAATCCTGCACCAGCATGCCCACTCTTTGACTACTCTTTTCAAATTTTCAACATTTCTTTTTGCTTTGAATTTTTAATGCTCAGTAGGGGATGTTAAGACTTATGGTTTACAAATATGAATGTACTTTATTCCTATGTTCTCATATATATATTTGAACATTCATTGAGCTCCCATGCTTTTGATCTTTTAATATGTTGCTAATACTTTTTTTAGTTTGCATTGTGACTATGATTCTTGATTCTTGTTATATGTTGGCATTTTTAGTTCTTCCATGTCTATTTTAAATTCACTTCTTCCCTTCATAATCATTGAATAGAAATATTATTTCCAATGGAAAAAAAGGATCTATACTAGGGATCTAACTGTTGCATACATAAACTAATGCATTCACTATTTCATTGTAGTTACTAGCATAATAGGAAGGATACTATTGAATGGTTTCCTTAAATTATGATCATGTGCTTCAAAGCTATTACCATAGTTTTGTGCACTATTTTGGGTGTTTTTCAATGTATTGATTTTTAATAGACACATTGTACTAGCACAGTCGAAACAATTTTTCAAATTTGCTATGAACATGTTACACATACTGCATTATAAAATTCTTTCTTATTGACATCTAAATGCTATACCATTGAATACTATAGTTGAATTCTATTGGTTTTTTTTTGGGTTGTTTTTGGGTCTGATCAACATAATGCCAAAGATGTGCAGATAGGATAACTAATTGTTTGAAATAGTTCTATGCATTATTTTGGTATTTTCCAATGTTTTCAGTTATGATAAACAAATTGTGATGGAAAAGTATAAACAATTTTACAGCTTTTCTATGAACATGTTCCACATATTGCATTGCTAAATCCTTTATTATTAACAACATTTGATTGCAATGTTGTAGAATACTATTTCTATATCATATTTCTATTCTTTTTCAGTATGTTTAGATCTTACCAGCACACCACAAAAGATGTGCATATATAAAAAGTTATTACTTGAAATAGTTCTATGCATTATTTTGGGTATTTTTCAATGTATTCAGGTATGATAAATATATTGTCCTGGTTGGCTACGAAAAAATTTACAGCTTTCATATGAACATGTTCTAGACGTTGCGGTATTAAATGCTTTCTTATTAACAAGATCTAAATGGAATGTTGTTGAATACTATGGTTGAACTGTACCCATATCCTGGCAACCTAAATAGTAGTTCTAGATGTTATTTTTGTTAGCCTTTAGTGTTTTCCCATTTGATCAACATAACACCAAAGATGTACACATATAACAAGTGATCACTGGAAATACCTTACAATTTCCATTGATACAATAATAGAGATGAAAAATCTAGGCATATAAACATTGAATTTCTTTACAGTTTTATACTCACCCTTTGCAAATACATATTTATGTGATTTATCCTATATTGTTGTAGTTTTCAAGAAAGAGATTTCAATGTAATCGTATGTATGTGTTTGTGTACCATGAGAATGAAATAGTGAAATGTGCCATGACTCTTTGCACATACATTTATATGCAATTAGTCCTCTCTATTTGTAGTTTAAAAAAAAAAATGATATGTTGGGGAAATTGTATGTGTATGTGTGTGTAGCATGACATTCAAAAGGGTGGAAAGTTTTAAATAAAGGCACTCAATTTAATAGGAAAAAAAATATTATGGTACATAGGCAGAGAAAATGAATGCAAAACTAAAGATAGCTACACAACTTTGGACTAATTAAATGCATCAAATACTATATTCTCATAATTATCAGATATAAGAAATAGGCAACTGTAATGTTCAAAGCATGTTATTGGTCTCATAGGCATCCATACATATATATTTATATACAAATCAATGGACATATATATGTCTACAATTATCCCTATGTGTGTGTATATACATAGATACATACAAACACACAAATATATATATATATATATATGTATGTATGTATGTATATATGTATATATATCTACATATGTATCATTTTTTAGTAGCTAGAATTGTGTATTTAGAATGCTACATGTGTCTGGTTGTCATATACACAAACATAAAACCAGTCACATGTTCAAAAGGTAGTTCTATAGATTTACATTATTGTGTGCATGTTTGGATAGTGAATGTAAAACAAATTATATTGCTACAAATAGAAAACCCAACAAATAGTAACATAATTGTCTTCCATGTCTAAAGCTGAGAAGGATTCAAAGAAAAAAGATAACTCCAATCTTGCACCTAATTTGAGCTACATTATTTGGTACTAAATATTATAAAAAAATTGGGAAATTGTAAAAGAGATATTAGAAAAACACTTAAGAATCACAAAGATACCAACCAACAATAATTAGAGGCTGAAATTTTATAAGTCAGTAACATGTTTTGAACATTCCAGTATATTAAACTATATATGAACATAATCTAGAAACATTCTCAAATAAATTGTGTTGCATTTGAGTAATAAGTTTAAAATTCTGCAACTATGTTCTATTTTACATTTCCTATGCCTATATACCCTGAGTTTTTTTGTTCTCCCTTCATGCTTTTATTAAACATATTCTTATGTGTTCTTAGTAGCTTTTCAATTAGTTTTATTTGATTCAAATAGCTAGCAAATGTTGATCTACAAAATTGTATTATGAGAATTTCATAGTTTCACTCTTCGTGTCTATTACATTCAGAAATATATAGTGTTGTCTACATTGCATTTTTGCCTAATATATTATAATGTACTCCATGCAATTTTTGATGGGTTTCCTAGGCCTGTTCACAATGGCATTGGAGTTTTTTGACCATGTGGGTTGGCAGTGGTAGAGTTGGTTTCCTTGATCAATGGGAATAGAATGGTAAAATCCTACCATCTAGCTTCGTCGGATAGCAGATTGGAGGGTTTAACAAGTTTTGTGCTTCGTAATCTATAATTTTTGGCCTCTCATTGTTGTTGTAAGTTGTTTTGCAATGTATTTTCCTCATTCCATACACATCTAACCAGAGGCATATGTTTTGATAGATTCAAATAAAATTTTTCTTTGCATTAATATCATGTTGGGCTCAATGCAAGCATAGATGGACAAGTGGATATGAATCCCATCTGTGGGACAATTGGTGCCTAAATATGACCATAGATCTAACCATAAACAAGGTTTTTTTTATAAATTTATATTTTACCAAGTTATACATTCAACCCTTTTCTTCTTGCATGGCTAGATAGGCCCGAATACATATCAAAATCAGGTATGTTTATAAAGTTATGTGTATGCATTCTATGATTTGAAACAAAACCTTTGATATTTCTTTGATGTCTTCCTTTTAACGATATTTGGGTATTTCATCTGCAAAATTGCTTCTACTTTGAAACAAGATCTCTCATATATTCTTCTTTTCATATATTTATCGACATTACAAACAAGTTACATCTTGCCCAATTCTTTATCACCATTCTCTTTTTTTAAAGTAATTGCAGCAAAAAATACACTAGAAAAAGGAAATCATATATGAGAACACATATTTTTTTTGCAACTTCGTCATTGTGTGCTTTTTCCTTTCACTATCATATATTTTTTGCTATATATATACATGAATGAAAAAATTCTTACATTCACTTGGCTACAATAAACATAGTCTATTGTACACATTACATTTGTCCATGTTTCTATAGTTATCTTTTCATCTTATGGAAAACATTATTTGTAAACAACTCATCATCAACATGCCCATATTTTTAAAGTTGTTACACCAAAAAAATTACTACAATATAAGAAATCATGTATGAAAACACCAAAATTTCCCCTTCTTCACCATTGTTTGATATATGATATGGCTCCATTAAATTTTGGATGGGTCTTCCATACTTTTCTTGCTCGGGAGTTTGGCTAGAGCCCATGAGGCTTCGTGATGCCAATATAGAAAGGAGGAGAATGAGCATGGGTTTTCTAGTTTTTCCTTGTGCCATCATATATTGACTGCTACAAGTACACAACATACTATATTCTGTCAACTACATTTCTCCACACTTATAAAACTATCTTTTCAACTTGTGAAATCAATTATTTAAACCTAGTTCTTTATGACAATACCTATTTTCTTTAGGTTATGACAACAATTATAAGATGCAATAATCTATGAAAAATGGGTATAATGTGGTTAAGAGATTTGTCATTTTAATTAATTTAATTGGTGCACACAAATGACAACATGGCCAATGTTGACTCATTTGATGATAACTACAAGTGCTCTCTACTTATTTTACAAAGGTACAACTACCTTGAATAATGTGTAATAAATGAAGACGGTATTATTTTATCTAGTAAGTATGAAAGGTGACCGAAATCTACTCATAATACAAAAATAGATGTGATAATTTGATAATCAAAGTAAAGAAGATGCTAAAAAATGATGCAAAATTAATTTATCCCATTCTTACAAATTCTATCAAAGAGGATGAACATCAAATACACTTTATGGGTGAATTAATCCAAATTGAAAGCTTTGGAGATAACACAAAAATAATCTCATAGAATAAGGCACATAGAGAGGATTAATTACAATGATTCAAAGCTCAGTTTTAATCAAAAGGAAATACTAGAAAATGCATAGATCAAAAATATTTTCTTTATTTCTTCAATGTTAAAATGAGTTCGAAACCTCAAGTTCCTGTACCACAAGATTATATTTCCCCAAAAGCTAGCTGACCCACCTTTCTTATTTACATTCAAAGTCTCTATATATATGCACACCAAAACTGTTACATTGCAAAAATAACGATCTTGAAATGACTAGAATCAAGAAGGATTTCAAAACGGAAATAGTTTTAGCATAAATGCTATCATTACGTGTCACAAAGACTGCATGCATGTGGTAAAACCACCAATAGTGTCAGGTCTCTATATACTTCTAGCTACATCTCCATAACTAAATTGTGAAGTTCAACATGTTCTTCTTCTTCAATCAAAATGAAAATTACTCTTTTGTATTCAGTGTAGCTAGTTTTCTCCTTCCATGCTAGCCAACGCAGTTCCGAAATGATGTCAAGATGCTCTCCTTTAGACCAATTCAAATCTCATTGTATGATGGCTATAGGTTCATCTTCCCATTCCTTGATATCACCAAGAAATACCATTTTGAGGAGCTTCTGAACTTTGGAAAGCTATCACCTTTCCTCGTATGCAGGTTTAGTTAACTTTGGCGGCAAAGAGTGACCATTTATTCACCACGAAAAAAATGCCAATCTATTACTAAATTCATTCCACCACAGTCTTTATTTAAGAGTTGTATTTTAAGAGGATTCAAAAGATTACATTTTAAGACTGAAGTTGGCATTTTGAAATGTATGAAAAGACATCCCTTTAAAGGCATCATACAACTTATCAAATGGGCTGACTCCTAGAAATTCAAGCATCCTGCTGAGGTCGCTTTATCACTGAGAGATCAAAATTTATAAATTCTTGTCAGAAGTTCTAAAAATTTAAGAACCTCCAATACACTGATTACATGGGATATCATTGGATAAGGCTTGAAACTTCATGAGGTACAAGTAGGTCGAGCGATTGAGTGGTTTTGAAAACTGAAAACCTGATGACTTGGTTAGTAAATTTGGCAGGACTACTACATTATCAAAACTCACTTACTAAAGAGGGAAAAATTAAATTTTTCAAATCAAAATTTGATAGATAACATTGGCTTTGATTGGGTACTATTTTTTTGAATAAAATACAAATAACTCTAGAACTTTGGTACAAGCCAGTCCTAGTCCATTGGGCAGTGAAGTCAAAAGAAAGGCAGGAGGACCAAGTGCTACTTAGCAGATGGGGTGGAGGGGAACGAGGTACAAATAAAAAAATGGGACTAAACAAAAATAATTGAAGCAATGCGACCTAACACACCTATGCACTCAGCTAAAGTGCAACACTTGAATTCCCAAAGACTATGCAAAACCATTCACTAGCAAGGAGGAATAAATTCCATTGTGAAACAAGACATCCATGCATGAAGCACCCGCAACATCATTAATATGTTGAAAAACTTTAATGTAAAGTTGAAGCTTCTAAAATGAAGTGATTCAAAATGATGCCTACCAAACAACCAATATTCATCAAAAATCTCCAAACTTTCTTGATCTTTTTGATGTTTGCTCTATATATTGTTGACAATTTTTCCATGGCTAAATAAGAAACTATAGGAAAAAGCTTCATGAACATAACTAGGAATTTTAAAAATAGAATTCTCCATATCTCCCTTATCAAACTCATCATGCATATAACTACCTCTGAAATCTTCATTCTCTCCTAGTTTGAAAGGAATATGGGCCTCATACAACATAGGGTCCATTTTGGTTATAGAGACTTCATCTTCTTTTGTTGCAACCAAATCAGAGAATTCTTTATCTACAAATGAAGGAGTGAATACATCTATAATTGAAGCTTCAAAATGGGAATCTTCTCCTTCAATGGATGACAAAAATTGATGTATGACCTCTTTTTCACATAGAGGTCCATCATCCAAATCTTTTAATTCTTTCAAAAACAAGCTACTTTATGATTTTTCAAGATTTTTTTTCTTTTTTCTAGTCTGAGATCTCAGAGGATCATTAATTAGACAGGAATCCACTCTATTTTCAATACAGATCTTGTTTCTCAAAGATTTAAGAGCTAAATTTCCTTCATCTACAAAATGAAATGACTCAAAGGTGTATTCATTAAATCCATCTTTATCATTTTGATCATGAAATTCAACAAAACCATACTCTGATGTTGAGTCAAGCTAAAGTTTTTATCTTCTTCAACAACATCAAAATTAAAGGTTTCTAACTCAGGAGTAGAAATAAATCTCAACAATTCATTGTCAATTTCATTTCTCCCTAGTGGTGTCAAATTCTCATGAGATTTGATAAAACCCATTTCCTGAGCATTAAAATTTGAAAAGAAAAGAGGGATAGAGAAACCTAGAGAGTCATCATTATTAACTCAAAGTTCCTCTTGGAGTTGTCTTATCTTGTTCTCTTAGGTTTGCAAATAACGCTTTCTTTCTTCAAGCTCCTTTAATTTGAAAAATCTAACATGGAGACTTCTCAACTAAAGTGCAGATTTGTGATCTTCTTCAATACTTAAACCAATTTTTGTAGCTTCAACAATTCTCTCTTTATAGTGTTCCCAAAACTCATGGAGTACTTTATCATCCATAGAAAGGACCTCTGGGATAGTAGGCCTAGGTCTTTCCCCATTTCTTTGAGGTTTCTAATTTTACATCATTATCTTTCAAAATTTCAGATGAAGTCACCAATCTCCCTACACATAGAGATATTTTCAAAAGTAGAGGATAAAACACTAATCCTTCAACTCAAATCCCCAACAGAGTCACCAAAAATATGTTTGTTAATAGATTTGTAATTTTAATTAATTTACTCTGGCCCACACAAATGATAACTTGGCCAACAGTTGAGTCACTTGCGGTAATAATTGCAAGTGGTCTCTGCTTATTTTACAAGGTGCAACCACCTTCGAATAATGTGCAATAAATGGAGAGATAGGGTATTCTTTTAACCAAAAAGTAGGAAGGGTGATCGACATCTATTCATAACCATGAAAAATAGATGTGATAATTTGATACTCAAGGTAAAGAAGATGCGAACAAATGATGCAAAGTTCATTTATCCCATTCTTATGAATGCTATCAAAGAGGATGAACAAAAAATCCACTTTATGGATGAATTAATCCAAATTGAAAGATTTAGAGATAACACAAAAATAATCTCATAGAACAAGGCACACAAAAAATATTAATTACAATGATTCAAAGCTCAGTTGTAATTAAAAGGAAATAGTAGAAAATGCATAGATCAGAAATATTTTCTTTATTTCTTGAATGTCAAAATGAATTCAAAACCTCAAGTTCCCGTACCACAAGATTGTATTTCCCAAAAGCTAGATGACCACAAGACTGTATTCAAAGTCTCTATATATATGCACACCAAAACTATTACATTACAAAGCTAACGGTCTTGAAAATGACTGGAATCAAGAAGGCTTTCAAAATGGAAATAGTTTCAACATAAATGCTATCATTACGTGTCACAAAGACTGCATGCATGTGATCAAACCGCCAGCGGTGTTGGGTCTCTGTATATTTCTAGTTGCATCTCCATAACTAAATTATGAAGTTCAACACATTTTTCTTCTTCATCCAAAACAAAAATTACTTTGATATACTCAACATAGCTAGTTGTCTCCTTATATACTAGTGAATGTAGTTCTGAAATGATATCAAGCTACTCTCCTTTAGCCCAATTCAAATCTGGTTGTATGACGGGTATAGTTTCATCTTCCCATTCCCTAATATCACCAAGAAGTACCATTTTGAGGAAATTCAGAAGTTAGGAATGTAGTCACCTTTCCTCGTATGCAGGTTTACTTAAATTCAACGGTGAAGAGTGGTCATTTATTCACCCCAAAAAATGTGTCAATATGTTACTAAATTCATTCCACCAGCTTCCTTATTTAAGAGTTTTCTCTTCAGAGGATTTAAAATACTGGATTTTGAAATGTATGAAAAGACATCCCTTTAAAGGCATTGTACAACTTATCAAATGGGTTGATACCTAAAAATTTGAGCATCTTACTGAGGTTGCTTCATTGTGGAGAGATCGAACTTTATAACTTCTTGTCAGAAGTTCTAAAATTTTAAGAACCTCCAATACATCGACTACATGGGATATCATTGGATAAGGCTTGAAACTTCGTGAGGTAAAAGTAGGTCGGGTGATTAGGTGGTTTTGAAAACTCAGGACCCGATGACTTGGTTAGGAAATATGGTAGGATTGTGACATTATCAAAACTCACTTACTAAAGAGGGAAAATTTAAATTTTTCAAATGAAAGTTTGATGCGTAACATTGGCTTTGATTGGGAGCTAGTTTTTCAAAGAAAATATAGAGAACTCCAGAACTTTGGTACAAGCCAGTCCTAGTCCATTGGGCAATGGAGTCAAAAGAAAGGCAGGGGGACCAAGTGCTACTTCGTAGATGGGATGGAGGGGAACGAGGTACAAACCAAAAATGGGACTAAACCAAAAGACTTGAAGAAAAGTGACCTAAGACACCTATGCACTTAGAAAAATTGCAGCACTTGAACTCCCAAAGACTATGCAAAACAATTGAGTGGCAGGGAGAAATAAATTCCATTGTGAAATAGGGACATCCATGCATGAATCATCCACAATATCATTAATATGTTAAAAATCTTTAATGTAAAGATAAATATTCTAAAATGAAGTGATTCAAAATGATGCCTACCAAACAAAACGTTTTCATTCAAAATTCTTAGAATTTTCTTGATCTTTCTGATGTTTTCTCTGTATATTATTCATAATGTTTCCATGGCTAAAGAATAAACTGCAGGAAAAATCTTCATAAATGTAAATATGAATTTTGAAAATATCATTCTCCATATATCCCTTATCAGACTCCTAATGTATATAAATACCTCTAATATCTTGATTCTCTCCAAGTTTGAAATGAATATGGGCCTCATACATCATAGGGTCCATTCTAGTTATAAAGACTTCATCTTCTTTTGTTGCAACCAAATCAGATAATTCTTTATCTGCAAATGAAGGAGTTAATACATCTATAATTGAAGCTTCAAAATAGGAATCTTCTCCTTCAATAAATGACAAAAATTGAAGTATGACCTCTTCTTCACATAGAGGGCCGTCATCCAAAGCTTTTAATTCTTTCAAAAATAGACTACTTTATGATTTTTCAAGAATTTTTTTTTTTCTAGTCTCAGATCTCTAAGGATCATTAATTAGATAGGCATCCAATTTATTTTAAATACGGATCTTTTTTCTCAATGATTTAAGAGCTAAATTTCATTCATCTTCAAAATGAAATGACTCAAAGGTGTATTCATTAAATTCCTCTTTATCATTTTGATCGTGAAATTAAAAAAAAATATACTCTGATGTTGAGTCAAGCTGAATTTTTTTTTCTTCAACAACATCAAAATTAAAGGTTTATAACTTAGGAATAGAAAGAACTCTTATCAATTCAAAGTCAATTTCATTTCTCCCTAGTGATGTCAAATTCTCATGAGATTTTATAAAACCCATTTATCGAGCATTAAAAGTTGAAAAGAAAAGAGGGCTAGAGAAACTTGGAGAGTCATCATTATTAACTCGAAGTTCCTCTTAGAGTTGTCTCATCTTGTTCTCATGGGTTTGCAAAGAATTCTTTCCTTCTTCAAGCTCCTTTACTTTGAAAAATATAACATGGAGACTTCTCAAAAAAAGTGCAGATTTGTGATCTTCTTCAATACTTAAACCAATTTTTGTAGGTTCAACAATGCTCTCTTTATAGTGTTCCCAAAATTCATGGAGTAATTTATTATCCATAGAAAGGGCCTCTAGGATAGTAGGCTTGGGTCTTTCCAAATTTCTTTGAGGTTTCTGATTTTTCATCACGATCTTTCAAAATTTCAAAGGAGTCACCAATCTCCCTACACATAAATATTTTAAAAAGATGAGGATAAAACACTAATCTTTCAACTCAAATCCCCAGCAGAGTCACCAAAAATTTGTTTGTTAACAGATTTTTCATTTTAATTAACTTACTCTAGTCCACACAAATGAAAACCTGGCCAACAGTTGAGTCACTTGTGGTGATAACTGCAAGTGCTCTCTACTTATTTTACAAGGTGCAATTACCTTCGAATAATGTGCAATAAATGAAGAGATAGGGTATGCTTTTATTCAGAAAGTAGGAAAGGTGACCGACATCTATTCATAACAATGAAAATAGATGTGATAATTTTATACTCGATGTAAAGAAGATGCGAACAAATGATACAAAGTTCATTTATCCCATTCTTATGAATGTTATGAAAGAGGATGAACAAAAAATCCACTTTATGTGTGAAATAATCCAAATTGAAAGATTTATAGATAACACAAACATAATCTCATAGAACAAGGCACACAAAAAAGGTTAATTATAATGATTCAAAGCATAGTTGCAATAAAAAGGAAATAGTAGTAAATGCATAGATCAAAAATATTTTCTTTATTTCTTCAATGTCAAAATGAATTCGAAACCTCAAGTTCCCGTACCACAAGACTATATTTCCCAAAAAGCTAGCTAACCCCCCCTTTCTTATTTACATTCAAAATCTGTATATATATGCACACCAAAAATGTTACATTACAAAAATAATGGTTTTAAAAATAGCTGGAATCAAGAAGGATTTTGAAATGAAAACAGTTTCAGCACAAACACTATCATTACGTGTCACAAATATTGCATGCATGTGATGAAACTGCCGATAGTGCTAGATCTCTGTATAGCTCTAGTTACATCTCCATAACTAAATTGTGAAGTTCAACATGTTCTTCTTCTTCATCCAAAAAAAATTAATCTTTTTTATTCATCATAGCTAGCTTCCTCCTTATAGACTAGTGAACATAGTTCCAAAATGATGTCAAGCTACTCTCCTTCAAGCCAATTCAAATCTGGTTGTATGACGAGTACAAGTTCATCTTCCTATTCCCTGATATCACCAAGAAGTACGATTTTGAGGAAATTTTGAACTTAGGAATGTTGTCACTTTCCTCGTATGTAGGTTTACTTAACTTGAACAATGAAGAGTGGCCATTTATTCACCCTAGAAAATGTGCCAATATGTTACTAAATTCATTCCACCACCTTCCTTATTTAAGAGTTGTCTCTTCAGAGGATTTAAAAGATTGGATTTTTGAAATGTATGAAAAGACATCCCTTTAAAGACACTGTACAACTTATCAAATTGGCTAATACCTTGAAAGTCAAGCATCCTGCTGAGGTCGCTTCATCATCGAGAGATCAAAATTTATAACTTTCTGTCAAAAGTTTTAAAATTTTAAGAACCTCCAATACACCGAATACATGGGATATCATTAGATAAGGCTTGAAACTTCATATGGTACAAGTACATCGGGCGATTAGGTGGTTTTGAAAACTCAGAACCCAATGACCTAGTTAGGAAATTTGGTAGGACTGCGACATTAATGAAAACTAACTTACTAAAGAGGGAAAAATGAAAATTTTCAAATTAAAATTTCACTGGTAACATTCACTCTGATTGGGGGTTGATTTTTTGAAGAAAATACAAAGAACTCCAGAACTTTGGTACAAGCCAGTCCTAGTCCATTGGGAAACAAAGTCAAAAGAAAGGCAGGAGGACCGGGTGCTACTTCATAGATGGGGTAGAGGGGAACAAGGCACAAACCAAAAATGGGACTAAACCAAAAGACTCAAAGAAAAGAGACCTAAGACACCTATGCACTCAGACAAAGTGCAACACTTGAACTCCCAAAGAGTATGCAAAACCATTGAGTGGCAGGGAGAAAAAAATGCCATTGTGAAACAGGGACATCCATGCATGAAGCACCCTCAATATCATTAATATGTTAAAAAAAATTAATGTAAAGCTGAAGCTTCTAAAATGAAGTGACTCAAAATTATGCCTACCAAACAACTAATTTTCATAAAAAATCTCAGAATTTTCTTGATCGTTTTTATGTTTTCTCTATATATTATTGATAATGTTTCCATGGCTGAATAATAAATTGCAAAAAAAAGCTAGGACTTTTAAAAATATCATTCTCCATATCTCCCTTACTAGACTCATCATGCATATAACTACCTCTGATATCTTCATTCTCTCCTAGTTTGAAAGGAATATGGGCCTCATACAACATAGGGTCCATTCTAGTTATAGAGACTACATCTTCTTTTATTGCAACCAAATCAAAGAATTATTTATCTGCAACTGAAGGAGTGAATACATCTATAACTGAAGCTTCAAAATGGGAATATTCTCCTTCAATAGATGACAAAAATTGAAGTATGAACTCTTCTTCACAAAGAGGGTCATCATCCAAAGCTTTTAATTCTTTCATAAACAGGTTCAATAATTTCTTTCATTTTTCTAGTCTCAGATCTCAGAGGATCATTAATTAGATAGGCATCCACTTATTTTCAATACAACGCTTGTTTCTCAAAGCTTTAAGAGCTAAATTTCCTTCATCTTCAAAATTAAATGACTCAAAGATGTATTCATTAAATTTCTCTTTATCATTTTGAACGTGAAATTCAAAAAAAAAATACTCTGATGTTGAGTCAAGCTAAAGATTTTTATCTTCTTCAATAGCATCAAAATTAAAGGTTTCTAACTTAGGAGTAGAAATAAATCTCATCAATTAATTGTCAATTTCATTTCTCCCTAGTGATGTCAAATTCTCATGAGATTTGATAAAACCCATTTCCCGAGCATTAAAAGTTGAAAAGCAAAGAGGGCTAAAAAGACCTAGAGAGTCATCATTATTAACTTGAAGTTCCTCTTGGATTTGTCTTTTCTTGTTCTCTTCGGTTTTCAAAGAACGCTTTCTTTCTTCAAGAACTTTTAGTTTGAAAAATCTCACATGGAGACTTCTCAAAAAAAGTGCAAATTTTTGATCTTCTTGAATACTTAAACCAATTTTCACAGCTTCAACAATGCTCTCTTTATAGTGTTCCCAAAATTAATGGACTACTTTATCATCCATAGCAAGGACCTCTGGGATAGTAGGCTTGGGTC
This sequence comes from Sequoiadendron giganteum, assembly GCA_007115665.2. NCBI lineage: Eukaryota > Viridiplantae > Streptophyta > Pinopsida > Cupressales > Cupressaceae > Sequoiadendron > Sequoiadendron giganteum. Next base: position 3,413,374 of record VCHN02000014.1, on the reverse strand, counting down.
TTTCCCCATTTCTTTGAGGTTTCTGATTTTGCATCATGATCTTTCAAAATTTTAGACGGAGTCGTCAATCTCCCTACACATAGAGATATTTTAAAAAGATGAGGGTAAAATACTAATCTTTCAACTCAAATCCCCAATGGAGTCACCAAAAATCTATTAGTTAACAGATTTGTCATATTAATAAATTTACTCTGGCCCACATAAATGACAACCTGACCAATAGTTGAGTCACTTATGACTATAAATACAAGTGCTCTTTGCTTATTTTATAGGGTGCAACTACCTTTGATTAATGTGCAATAAGTGAAGACATAAGAGTTGTCTTTTCAGAGGATTTAAAATATTACGTTTTAAGACTGGAGTTCTCGTTTTGAAATGTATGAAAAGACATCCCTTTAAAGGTGTTGTATAGCTTATCAAATCGGCTGACACCTTGAAAGTAAAGCATCTTCTTGAGCTCCCTTCATCGCTGAGAGATTAAAATTTGTAACTTCATGTCGGAAGTTCTAAAATTTTAAGAACCCCCAATACACTGACTACACGGGATACCATTGGATAAGGCTTGAAAATTTGTGAGGTACAAGTAGGTCGAGTGATCGGGTGGTTTCAAAAACTCAAAACCTAATGAGCTGGTTAGAAAATTTGGTAGGACCGCAACATTATCAAAACTCACTTACTAAAGAGGGAAAAATTAAATTTTTCAAATAAAAATTTGATGGGTAACATAACCCCATAGAATTAATAGAAAATTTGGGCTACATTACCCGACATTAAATATTATAGACAAATAATTTATGCAAAATATCCATGTAAAACGACTTACAAATTTTGGATCACAACAATTTTAAAACTCTCAAACTTGTTATAAAACAGAGCTGAAGGCGACAATTTTTACAATATTCTGTTATCAAACCAACACCATAATGGCTCTTTTGACAATGCAAATTAATCAATATATTTCCTTGCCATCCAAACAAAATAACAATGAAAATTAATAATTTGTTAAAGGAGCTTCAAATAGATGAGGAAAAAAGAATATCATGAAACATATTGGTACAAGACAAGTAGTCTATGTAATAGTTGTAAGAGCTATTAGGATAACACTTAAGAATTAGATGTAAATGACATATGAACGGAAACCATTTGCCTTCTTTCAATTTTTTGGTCTGTGTTTGTTTTCTTGCCTCTCTTAAAGTTCTATTTAATGTGGGTTTCTGATAATCTATCATTTACCTATGATTCTTAACTATTTTTCTAACAATTCTTTTACAATTTCTCAAACAAAAGATGAGTTAAAATCCATTTTAAATAGAACTTTAACATATGGATAATAGAAGCTATAAACCATGGCTATGAACAGTTTATTGTACATAGCTTCTGTTGTACAAAATACATATAGCACTAAAGATGCACATAGATAACAAGGAACAATGACCAGTGGCCAAAAAAATACACAAACCAAAATAAATTCAAAGGAGTCCAAAGGTATAGGTCAATGTTATATTTTTAATTTATACCAATCTAGAAAATTTCAAAATTTTGAAAGTTAAAAATAATTCTTGTCACAAGGAAAATAGAATAATATACTCCTAAAGTGTCGTGCCAAGAAAAAAAATACATGAGGGCACAAGCCTTAATCAAATGCACAAAAACATTCACCTAGGTAAATATATGAAGAATACAAGAGCTAAACTACAACAATGAAGAGCTTGTTATTGGTAGCTGTAAACAAATGAGAACAAGAGAATATCATGAAACATATTGATACAAAACAAGCAATCTATGTAACAGTTGGCATTTACCTATTGGGTGTTTGTTTCAAAATTTCATCAAGATTTTTTTCAGCCCAGCCATGAATAGAATTTCACATCGCTGAAGATCAATAAACATCAGTGGTCATCAGTGAGTTCCTCAGGGTTGCTTATGATGATGTGGAGTTTGATAATTACATGGGATGGCAGTGGTGGAGTTAAATGCCTCGATGCGCAAGAGTAGAACGGTAAGTGTTTCCTAATGTGAGGGTTAATTCATCTTGTAATTGTGGTAGGGTGGGGCGGGAGGAATTAAATGCAATATTTTATGTTGCAATGTGGGAAAGTATACTTCGAAATGTGCATGAAAATATATTGATTCGGTTGCATTGTCAAAAGAGCCATTGTGGCGTTATGAACATGTTACATATAATTCACCATTAAATAATTTGTTATTAACATCTCAATACTATATCATTGAATGTTATGGCTGTATTGTAGCGATTTTCTCACAAGCTAAATAATACTTATATATGCTATTTTTAACTCTTTTTCAATCAAAGTCTATGTAAATACAAATGAATATAGTATACACATCTATTTAGATATACATATGTATATATAAATTATTGTTCCATTGTCAAACGAGCCACAATTGTCTTTGTTTGTATATATGGATATATATATCTACCTATATGTATATTTTTAAATATGAAATAGGGAATTCAATACATATATGTGTATATGTTTCTCTCTATGTTTCAGGGAATTCAATACAATTTCCCTTTTTATCTATAATTGTGATGGAAAAAAGTGTAGCCTTGACACTTTTCACTCATTTAGGCCTTTTCCCTTGGATTTTGGCCTGATTTAGCTTAGATCTAATGTTTTAATGTGGCCAACACATTCACATTAGGCCTTGAATGCTTGTAAATCAACAAAATCCTAAAAATGTATTACAAGGGTCTTGTGAAGTGTTGTAACACATTTCCTCACTTCTATAAGACTTTTCCATAATAATTCACCTAAATAACCCCTTTCCAAGCCTTGGTCTAAAATGTTGTAAAGAGTTGAAACAAACTTTCAAACTTTTCTAGGCTTGTCATCAGTTAAAAAACCATTTCTTATGACAAAATGACCCCTTAATGCACTTATAGGTCCGCCTTAAGTGTGTTTCTGGAGACAATCCTGTTAATCAACATTAACCACCTTTTAATTTTTGACTACCACTTGAATTTCTCCAATTGGACTAAGTCGCCACCTTGGGTAAATTAGTTGCATTTGGCAAAAAAAATCAAAATTAAATCAAATTTCTAATGGGATGTTTTATCCAAAACCCTAAGGTTGGCCTGTGATGTGTTATTTTCGGGGAATTAGGGCATCACATGTATAAATAATGGTTTTCCCTCTCACTTTACCCCCCAACACTCTTACATCTTCACAAGCACTCAAGCCATTAATCTTCTCAAGCATTGAGCATTTCAGATATCATCCATTAGAGTTACTACAACATATCAATAGACTTCTTCAACAAGGGCTTGGTGAGTGATTGTATTTACATGTTATTCAAACATCTTTCCCTTTTCATTTTATTTCCTTATCTTGGGTTTGATTACTATAATGGAGTTTGACTAAGTCAAACCCCTATTCTATAACCCTAACCCTTTTCCCCTCTTTGCATGTGTGCTTTGCAGGTTTGTATGTAGATTATTCAAAGAGTTAGGTGTTGAAAAGGTGTCATTATTCCATCCACACATTCTAAGTCAACAAACCCTAAAAGGAGCTAAAAGGCAACTTGCAGGTCATTTTTTGAATATTCAGACACAAGTCTCTATCAAAAATACAAGTACAAGTGGGTACCTACAGATTCCAGTCCCGAGTTCCTCGAAAGCACCAAGTGGACTAAGTCACCACTATTAGATAATTATTCTCGGTACCTTGCTTGGAAAGTGATCTCTGTAGACATGGACACCCATTTCCCTGAAACCTGTTCTTGCAAAGTTTTTTGGCAGAAGGACTAAATCTCCCAACTTGGCATAAGTGTCCCAATCAACACTTTTAGTAGATTCCAAAGCTCCTCTTCATCAGCCTTTAGTTTCCAAGTACACAATTTATGCTTTCTTTAGTTCTATTATAGTTTGTATACATTCTAGGTCATTCTTAGATCATTTTACATAGTTTGCATGTGCATTAGTTCACATTTCATAGTTAGTTCATTTCATTAGTTTGTAGCACTTAGGCACACACATCACACCTATTCAAACCCCCCTTACTTCGAATGAACTCTGAGGAATAATAGAGCGTGAAAGAGGCACATTTCTTACCAAGCCTCTAGGTGAAGAACCCTAGTGGCCCATTGAGGAATTATCTTTCCCTCCTATATTTTATTTTTGGTGGTTCATTTTGGTGAACCCATCCTTAGAACACTTCCTTTTTACTTTAGATTTTCCATTTGCATCCTAGGAAAAAGCTTGCATTGCATTAGGGTTTTGCATTGTCTTGCATTCTAGGGTTCTTAAAATTTCATGTTAGCTTGCATTTTTCATTGCATTTTCATTAAAAAAATATAAAAAAATCTACATTTCCATTATGTATTTGCATCAAAAAATCTTTAAAATCATAAAAACTAGTCAAAACTTCTGAAAATTGTCAACAATATCATTGTAGGGACTAATTTTCCACACTAGGTGACTTAGTCCACTTGCACCATTTTCACTATAATTTCTTGCCTTACCAGAACATTTTCTACACCTCTATTTTATGTCATTTCATTTCTATTTTTGTTTCCAGATTCTCTATTTTAGTCGATTTCCTACCATTTGTTTTATTTCATTATGGCCATGTCTTTCAAAAGGTTTTGGATGTATTTCAAATCCCTAGTTGATATGTCAAGTTGCACCTTTGCAATTGATCCTAATGACCTTGAACCTAATCTTTCTCAATCAAATCCTAATGCACATCCTCCTCATGAAGTTGACATCATTGGAGATGATGATGCTAGCATGCATAGGTTCCTTAATGATTGTCTTGATAATCCTAAAAAAAATGTATCCTTTTACCCATCCATGAAACAACCCAAGCTCCCTACTATGTCACCTCTTGAACAATTTGGTTATCTACATCCTGAAACACACAATGAACCTAAGTTCCCTACCCAAGGTGAACCTAGTTTGTCTAAACGGGTCACTACTCAACCATTTTACAATAACCAAAAGACACACACCCCAATCAACCTTTAACAAACCTATGGAAAAGGTTTTACCATTATGAGTAAACAAGGTGGTGACACAACAAATGAGTAGGAAATACATCACTCTTATGAATGACTCTCCCCTGATGAGACTACCAAGGGGATAGGGTATCAAGATCCCCCTCATAACTGTATTACTACTCGAGACTATCTCCAACTTCGTGATGATGTCACAGTGATCTTGGATTCCCCCCTGATATGAATGTCCTTGCTAAAGAACATCCACCATCTCCTATAACTAACAACAATAAGATAATATCAGTACCTCCTAGCCTATTCTCCTCTCATGAAGTATGAGAATCTAGTCGATGCAAGAGGCCTTACAAATTACCAAAACTCAAATTTCCTCTTCGTCTATCACCTGAATGTGAGAGGAAATTGCAAATTATCCTAAATAAAGATCTCATTACATTGCCACCTAAGAATAGGTTGGTAATATTCCCTTGAGATGCTAATGTCCCACACTGTGCATACCATCATGTTCTTGGCCATAGAAGCAATGAGTGTCGTCATTTGAGAGAGATACTAAGCAAGTATCATTTCAATGACGATGATTTCTACCCCATCAAACAATAAGATACTATCACATGCCCTGTCATGTAATGGTTGTAGAACATTCTCTTCTCACTATTACATGATCCTTCCGATCACCCAACTCGACTCATTCTTTTGTTGCACTCAGTGGAGGCAGGAAGTTTCTAGCCTTTCCCTAGTAATGCACTTGTCTTTGTCCCTTAGTCGTGTTATTTACCACTCGCTTATACCAATTGAGATTGGGAGGCGAATGACTTGCTTGATGGTTGATGAGAATTTTCCTTACTAATCTTTTGCATGTTTTCTTTTATTTGTTTGTAACGTGTTCTCTTGTACTATTTTTCTTTATGTTCTCTCTCTTTGTGACCTTCTTCTATGTGTCTCGTCATTCTTCTATATGTCATGAATTTGTTTTCACTTTTTCGCTTTGGATTTTCACCTTCCTTTTGGAGATGATGAAAGGCATTGAGATAGCAAGGTCTCCTTCATGTTGACCCAAAAGGCCTTTTCCTCTTCTTTTTCGGTTTTTCTTCCTTTTGGGGATGATGCAAGGCATTGAGAACACAATGACTCCTTCATGTTGACCCAAAAGGCCTTTTCCTTTTCTTTTTTATTTTTGTCTTCCTTTTGGGAATGACGTAAGGCATTGAGACATCAATGTCTCCTTCATGTTGAACCAAAAGGCCTTTTCCTTTTCTTTTGTTTTTTGTCTTTCTTTTGGGGATGATGCAAGGCATTGAGAGCAAAATGTCTCCTTCATGTTGACCCAAAAGGCCTTTTCCTTTTCTTTTGATTTTTGTCTTCCTTTTGAGGATGATGCAAGGCATTGAGACCACAATGTCTCCTTCATGTTGACCTAAAAGGCCTTTTCCTTTTCTTTTTCTTTTTGTCTTCCTTTTGGGGATGATACAAGGCATTGAGACTGCAATGCCCCTTTCATGCTGACCCAAAAATCCTTTTCCTTTTCCTTTTATTTTTATTTTTGTCTTCATTTTGGGGGATGATGCAAGGCATTGAGACAACAATGTCTCCTTCATGTTGACCCAAAATGACTTTTCCTTTTATTTTTCTTTTTGTCTTCCTTTTGGGGATGATGTAAGGCATTAAGACAACAATGTCCCTTTCATGTTCACCCAAAAGGCTCCTTTTTGTTTTCTTTTTCTTTTTTTGTCCTTTTGGGGAAAATGCAAAGCATCGAGATACCCTATGTCTCTTCCATATTGACCCAAAATGACTCTTTATTTTTCTTTTTTTTCGCTCTCTTTGTGTTCTTCTTCTAGTTCTATGTATTTGGGGAAATAATGACAATTCTGAGCTCTCTAAAATAAACATTTCAGCAATGAACGTACTAACCCCAAATCCATAGATCCATTATGTGTTTGGTGTTTTTTATTTTGGGGGCAACCCCTTTTTATTTTCTTTTTTTTCCTTTGCATGACACAGTCTCACTTGGAACCATATACCTTGGCATAGGGCTTTCCAAGTTGTCTCTCATGTCCTTGATTTTTATTTTTTTTGCATTTTTCATTTTGCTACTTTAAAGTAATTACTCATAGTACGATGTTTCACAATTCCTTTAAAGTGGGGGCATACATTGGTATTATTTATTTTTGCATTTTTATTTTTCATGGTTCTTAGAGCAGCCTTATTACTTCATAGGATGTGTTTTTTGCTTTGTGGATGACATTGGGTGTAATATCCTTCATAAAATTTGATGGTAGGAATTTGTTGTTGTCACAATTCCTACTCATTTAATCTATTGAATGTCAATCTAGGGGTGTTTGAAGCTATTTGGGGTAAGATTTGGATCATTTTTTTTTTTTTGGGGGGGGCGGGGGTGTTTGTTGGTTCTAGCTCGATTAGGAGCGTTTTGGAGTTCTTTTTGCTCAATCGAGAGAGTTTTTGTACTATATTTAATCAAAAGTGGCTCTATTTTATTCTTCTATTTCCTGATTCATCCTAAATAACCTTGAAAATGGAAATAAAAACATAGAGGGATTATTACAAGACAATTCAAATTATGAAAGAATGGAAGATTAATCTTATCTACTTTCCTAAAGTTTAAGATCTATAAAAACCTAACTAATTGCTTTAGAAATAAACTATTCCATTCCACACTTCACTAAATTTTCAAGTAATTGTTCCTCTTTGCACCAAATCCATTAAAATGATAATTCATGATATTTCAGATCTGTAAAAGATTCTTAACTAAGAAATAATTCACAGAAAACACAAACAATAAAATAAACTTTGATCTAGATTCTTTCAAATACATAACAAATGAAATGTTTCTAAGTTTAAACAATGCATGAAATGAAACATAGTAGTAACAAATGAACTGAACAGCTAACATGATCACCTCACTTATAAAACACGCTGAAAAGAATCCAATACAGATTTGAGATCAACTTCTTATTTTTATATTTCCATAGAATTTTCCCAGATAGGAACGAAGTACAAAGAAAATAATTCTAAATTAAAAAAGGAAAATAAATTACATGAGAAGGATCAAAATCTTGATACAATCTAAAATCCAACTATGTTGGGCTCAGATATAAATATCAAAAATTATTTCAAAAGAAAAAGATAAGTGGGAAACTAATCTAATCCTAGTTTAAAAAGATAACTTGGCACGCAAGAACATAATAGGTGAGGATCCTTATAACTTCCTTTAGTTGCATTGATTTCTAGATCTCTGAAATAGATGCGCTTTCTTGGAGCTTTGGTTGTAGTTGGTAGAGTCTTCATTCAACATGATGAGTCAAAAAGGAGATCAACAGATAATAGGTCATTTGAGGATGAGTCACAAACAATCTAGCCATTCATCACTTTTAAAATGGAAACAATTATCATTTGCCAGGAAATAAATATCAACTCAAGTTGCATAATAAAGGTGCATATATCATAAAAAATTTATAGGTTAATCACCACATTAATCAAACACTTAACAAAAATAATCATTAATATTGACTATTCATATTCTAAGTCTTAATACCTCATTAAGTTCATAAATGCATACATAGAGGAAAATATTATGAGTCTTAAAGACAAAGTATAAAGTATTAAAAAGGTAGAAACTTAATGATTATGAGGTCTTTACTAAGCCTCATCATTCTCCTCCTCCTGCATTTAACCATGCCCTCATGGTTTAGAACTAGATGGAATATGAATTCCCTTATTGAGCGATTCAATCCAAAGGGCACAGTAAAAAAATCCTCCTCTATATTCCATTGCAGTTCTTGTAGACAAAAAAAATCCATTATTCTTCTCCATCTTTTCATACCAGGCTTTGAGAACTTCAGCTGGTATCTGTGAAGGTGCATTTATCTTTGTTGAAGGCATGATAATGATAGGCATTCTGAATCTCATAGCAATCCAGAACTCTTTTTGTTGATGAATCAGATTGATCACATGCCTCGCTCATTTTAAGATCCATCTAATACTATTTGGTGATATTGGCTCTCTCCTTTTTAATGGGTCTACAAGTGATCTGAATCTTTCTTCACATGACTACATAGCTATAGGAGAAATATTTCCTTCAATGTCCTGAAATATTGCAATGCTTTTTAACAAATTACTGACATAAAGAGGAGTTACATCATTCAATCTTGCAATGACTCTGAATCTTTTGATGTAATGGATTGATTCTAGATATTCAAGTCTCATTGGCAACCCATATGTTTGTTGAATTTTTCTATATTCCTCCATTCTAGCTGACCATTCCACATGATTTTTCAACAATGAAACAAAGGATTTGATTTGAATTTCACTAATATAAAAATTAAGAAGTGAATTATCAATGTTACCCATGATAAATCCATGTTGGAAGAGCTCACACATTCGGAATGATGAGTCAAAAAGGAGATCAATGGATAATAACTCATTTGAGGATGAGTCACAAACAATCTAGCCATTCATCACTTTTAAAACAGAAACAATTATCATTTGCCAATAAATAAATATCAACTCAAGTTGCATAATAAAGGTGCATATATCATAAAACATTCATAGGTTAATCACCACATTAATCAAACACTTTACAAAAATAATCATTAATATTGACCATTCATATTCTAAGTCTTAATACCTCATTAAGTTCATAAATGCATACATAAAGGAAAATTTTATGAGTCTTAAAGACAAAGTATAAAGTATTAAAAAGGTAAAAACTTAGTGACTATGAGGTCTTTATTGAGCCTCATCATTCTCCTCCTTCTGAATTTAACCATGCCCTCATGGTTTATAACTAGATGGAATATGAATTCGCCTATTGAGTGATTCAATCCAAAGGGAACAGTCAAAAACTCCTCCTATGTATTCCATTGCAGTTCTTGTAGACACGACAAATCCATTATTCTTCTCTATCTTTTCATACCAGGCTTTGAGAACTTCATATGGTATCTGTGAAGGTGCATTTATCTTTGTTGAAGGTGTGATAATGATAGGAATTCTGATTCTCATACCAATCCTTAACTCTTGTTGTTGATGAATCAGATTGATCACATGCCTTACTCATGTTAAGATCCATTTGATAATATTTGGTGATGTTGGCTCTCTCCTTTTTAATGGGTCTGCAAGTGATCTGAATCTTTCTTCACATGACTACCTATAGGAGGAATATTTCCTTCAATGTCCTGAAAAGTTGTAATGCTTTTTAACAAATTACTGACATAAAGAGGAGTTACATCATTCAATATTGCAATGGCCCTGAATCTTTTGATGTAATGGATTGATTCTAGATATTCAGGTCTCATTGGCAAACCATATGTCTGTTGAATTTATCTATATTCCTCCATTCTAGCTGACCATTCCACATGATTTTTCAACAATGAAACAAAGGATTTGATTTGAATTTCACTAATATAAACATTAAGTAGTGAATAATCAATGTTACCCATGAGAAATCCATGTTAAGAGTTTCTAAGTCACAACAACATTCCAGGTCTTCCTCTTTTATGTCCATAGATTCCTGGTATTCCTTAGCATGCTCTACCAAGGTCATCATTGCAAAACCCCTTATTTCCTCATCTTCAGAATTAGGATCATCAATCCATATTTGATTATCAGATGTTAAAGAGGGTTTTTCTAGTGGATACATATTTAGTTCCTTCTGTCTAATTCCATTAGAAATAGTCATACTACCAGAACTACAATCGATAAGTGTGGCAGTTGTTGCTAACCAAGGTCTCCCTAAAATAATAGGATAACCCGTCTTTCTCTATTTTTTAAAACAAGGAGGTTAATAAGATAATCATAGGTGTCAATAGTAATAATGACATCCTCAAGAATTCCTTCAGGTTTTTCAATTGATTGATCAATTAACTGTAAAACTGCGGTTGTTGGTTTGACATTCATAATTCCTATATTTTTTGTTGTTTCAGTAGTAATAACATTAATGGCAGCTCCTAAGTCAATAAGAAAGTTTTGAATTTCAACACCATTAATTCAAAGAGTAACTACAAGACTTCCTAGATCACCATAATTTTGTGGAATTAACTTTCCTGATAATACATGAGATAAATTCCCTCTAACTTGAATTGCAGGGGCCAATTTATTTTTCCTTCACGGTGTCTTAACACACAGAGTTTTGATTATGTGGTTGATTTCTAGTATGTCATGAATAGATTTTAAAAGAGGAATCTCAATTTTTTATTTTATTAAGCTCATCAATAATATGAGGGTCAACCAGATCATCATTTTTATCACTTTTTTTATGTTGCAAGGTGTGACCCTTGGTATTCCTTGAAGAACTAGCACTTGGGTTTGTGACATGGTCTAACCGCCTCCTATGGTTCTTAACCAAAGCTTGTATCAGGCATTGACAGGTTGATCTTTGGTGCAACAACATGTCCAAGAGTTGGTATCAGAGCTAGTCACAGGTTCAAATCCCACGCTTATGTTGGGGGGATTGTTGCAAGGCGTTACCCTTGGTCTTCCTTGCAGCACTAGCGCTTGGGTTTGTGACATGGTCTAACTGCCTCCTGCGGTTCTTAATAGAAGCTTGTATCGGGCATTGACAGATTGATATTTTGGTGCAATGGAAAGTCCAATAGTTTAAATATTGGTTCCTGATGAAATCGTGAAGGAAATGGTGCTTTTTTACAATGATCTTCCTTATTTTCTTTTTCTACCTCCTTCACTAAATTTTGTTGTTGATCTTCCTTAGTTTCATCAGGTTTTGATGGTATAACTCTATTCCTTAAATGAATATCCTTTATTTCAATGTTATACAGGTTAACTATGTTAGGATGAACATTATAGGTAGGTTGTTGAGGTTTAACATTCTTAGGATTAGGAATTGGCTGAGCAGGTATTTGAGTCTAATTGACTGGTTCAAAGCTTGAAGTTTGGTTTTGTCTAGTTGTCTGATTTTGATTTCAGGGTTTCTTTTGCCCTTGAGTTTTCCATTGGTTGTTTCCTTGATTAGGTTGCCACTAATTAGGCTTCCATTGGGTCTGATTCTATTGCCATTAAGATTGATTTGGCTGCCACTGAGGCTAGTTCCATTATGGAAATTCAGATTGTCCCCATGGTGGTACCCAATAGTTTGTCATAGGTGGAGGTGTATTTTGCATTTGTTGAGGGTTCCACTATGATTGAGGGTTCCATTAGGCAGGAGAATTCCATTGGTTATTCCATAGATTTGAACCCCAATTAGAATTATTTCAAGGCTAACCAAAGGTAGGGTTAAAATTTCTTTGTCCCACAAAATTCAATTCTTCTTCTATTGGTCTTGGATTTTTCAGTTGGTTCCTAATTTATGGAAGGAAACTGCATTTTCCAGTAGAGTGTTTCTTTCCATATATCTTGCATAGATCTACCTAATTAAGAGGACATTCTCTCAATGGATGCTTATCCCTACATTTAGGATAATAAATGGACAAAGGTTCAATAGTTCCTTTATCTGCTTAAGAACTAAGATGAATGAGCATATATATTTTTAGGTTTGCAAGTTCTTCCATAAATTTAGAGACATCAGCAGAGGAATCCTTGTTCCTTCTCCTATAACCTGGTCTTGTTTTGGAGTAATTCCTACAAATCTAAATGATTTCCTCAAAGGTCTATTTATTAATATCTCATTTTTCTATTCTTTTTAGGGCCTCTCTTCAATCATCATCAATGCCTTTTAGAAAGATAGATTTACTAATTTCTCGATCTAATCCATTCCCACACCTTTGTAGAATGAATTGATACATTTCTACATAGTCCTCTAAAATCTCATCTTCCAAACACCTCATTTTAAACAGTTCTTCCTTTCTATCCTGGACTCTACAATAATCCTGATATTTATCTAGAAAAACAGTCTCCATTTCATCCCAAGTTTTTATTGAGTTTGCATTCAATCCCATAAACCATCATAAGACTGATTCCTTAAGAGTGGATGGAAATAATTTCAATTTTTGATTGTCAGATGTATAATCATAAGTTTGACACAAAAATTTGAACTCAAATAAAAAATTATTAGGATCTTCCAAAGTTTTCCCACGAAATGTATGAAAAATAGAGGGTGAGATATTTTTCATTGGTGGCTCATTTGCTTGGACATTTATGGAAATGGGAAAGGAAATTTTTTTGTTAGAAACCTCCTCCTCCCGATATCCGTCTCCCATATTTTATGGTTGGGTAGATCCTATCCTAGTAGAGGGTGAACTCATAGTACTAGACTAGGATCCTTCTAGATATATGTCTAAATCTTCTCTTACAAGTATTCCAAACTGGTCTATGTACCTGTTCATTAATTGACAGAGAAATTCTCACTGACACTTAAGGCTTCGATTTTCTTATTGAAGCCAGATCTTTCCAGGCAATGATGCCAAAAATGATGGTAGGAAGTCATTTTTGTCACAATTCCTACTCATTTAATCTATTGAATGTCAACCTAGGGGTGTCTGAAGCTATTTGTGATAAGATTTGGATCAGTTTTTTTTTTGGGGGGGGGGTTTGTTGGTTCTGGCTCGATTAGGAGCGTTTTGGAGTTATTTTTGCTCAATTAGGAGCATTTTTGTACTATATCTATTTAATCAAAAGTGGTTATATTGTATTCTCCTACTTCCCAATTCATCCTAAATAACCTTTAAAATGGAAGTAAAAACAAAGAAGGATTATTACAAGACAATTCAGATTATGAAAGAATGGAAAATTAATCTTATCTACTTTGCTGAATTTGAAGATCTATAAAAAAACTGAACTAATTGCTTTAGAAATAAACTATTCCATTCCACACTTCACTAAATTTTCAAGTAACTATTCCTCTTTGCATTGGCTCCATTAAAATGATAATTGAGGATATTTCAAATCTGTAAAAGATTCTTAACTAAGAAATAAATCATGGAAAACACAAACAGTAAAATAAACTTTGATCTAGATTCTTTCCAATACATAACAAATGAAATGTTTCTAACTTTAAACAACGCAGGAAATAAAACATAGCAGTAAAAAATGAACTGAATAACTAACATGATCACCTCACTTACAAAACATGCTAAAAATAATCCATCGTAGATTTGAGATCAACTTCTTCTTTTTATATTTCGATAGAATTTTCCTAGATAGGGACAAAGTACAAAGAAAATAATTCTAACTTAAAAAAGGAAAATAAATTACATGAGAAGGATAAAAAACTTGATACAATCTAACATCCAACTATGTTGGGCTTGGATATAAATATCCAACATTATTTCAAAAGAAAAAGATAAGCGAGAAACTAATCTAATCCTAGTTTAAAAAGATATCCTGGCGTGTAGGAACATAATTGGTGAGGATCCTTGTAACTGCCTTCAGTTGCATTGATTTCTAGATCTATGAACTAGACGTGCTTTGTTGGAGCTTTGGTTGGAGTTTGTAGAGTCTCCATTTGACAAGATGAGTCAAAAAGGAGGTCAATGGATAATAACTCATTTGAGGATGAGTCACAAATAATCTAGCCATTCATCACTTTTAAAATAGAAACAATTATCATTTGCTGAGAAATAAATATCAACTCAAGTGGCATAATAAAGGTGTATATATCATTAAAAATTCATAGGTTAATCACCACAATAATCAAACACTTAACAAAAATAATCATTAATATTGACCATTCATATTCTAAGTCTTAATACCTCATTAAGTTCATAAATGCATACATAAAGGAAAATATTATGAGTCTTAAAGACAAAGTATAAAGTATTAAAAAGGTAAAAACTTAGTGATTATGAGGCCTTTACTGAGCCTCATCAAAATTGATCTATCTTATCATATTACATTTCTCTTAGTGGCCTAATGTGACACACTGCATCCTCTAAGTTGTGAATTTTCTATTCTTTGATTGGTCCCCTCTTGGAGACATTAGATAGAATGTTCCCTAAGTTAAAGACCTCACACGAACTAAATAAGACTCCTTTGAACATCCCTTTTGCATTTTACATGTTGTATTTTTCTTTTTACATATATGGCCACCTTGCATAACACAACTTGCATGCCTGTGGTGCCATCTTGCACTTGTTCATGAGTTCTAAGCATACAAATATTTTCTTCTCTCATGATCGGAAAAAACTTATTTTTTGTGGTACCTTATCAAAGTTATCAGGAGGTATAACTTTGGTATGGTTAAGCGGGAATCCCAACCAACGACACAACTTTCCCCATAGCCACCTATGTGTGTGTGGGTACATACCAGCCATATGTTTCTCACCCTTTTGGGCCTTCTCACCTAATAGACAATGAGAAATCTCATCTCCCCAGAGTGAGTACACTTCCTTTTAGACAAACAGCCTAGATCCGATCCACAACTAGCTAGACAAATGGTCGAAGCTTAATCCGACTTTCCTCTTTCTTCTCATTCCTTAACATCAATTCCTTGTGTGATCTTTTGTACTAATGTTTGGTTTGCCATGGGATCTTGATCATGGGGGCTTGATCATCCCTCTTTGATTATAGTTGTCTCATCTCACTAGCATGAATAAATTGGATCCCTCTCGATATGCCTCTCTTGGATACTTTAGAGTGAGTTTGAAGCAACTGCATCTTCTCACTAAATTGGGGGCTAAATGTGTCATAAAAAAATGTAGGCTTGACACTTTTCACTCATTTGGGCCTTTTGCCTTGGATTTTTTCATAATTTTGATTAGATATAATGTTGTAATGTGGCCAACACATTCATCTTAGGCCTTGAATGCTTGCAAATCAACAAAAACCTAACAAATCCGTACAAGGGTGTTGTGAAGTGTTGTAACACATTTTCTCACTTTTCTAGGACTTTTCCTAAATAATTCACCTAAATAACCCCTTTCCAAGCTTTAGTCTAAAGTGTTGTAAAGAGTTGAAACAAACTCTCACACTTTTCTAGGCTTGTCATCAATTAAACAACCCTTTCTTATGACAAAATGGCCCCTTAATGCACTTATTGGCCCGACTTAAGTATGTTTTGGGAGACAATCTCATTAATCAACATTTACCACCCTTTAATTTTTGACTATCACTTGAATTTTTCCAAGTGGACTAAGTCACCACCTTGGGCGACTTAGTCCCATTTGGCATAAAAATCAAAATGAAATTAATTTTTTAACAAGATTTTGTCTCCAAAACCCTAAGATCATCCTATGATGTGATATTTTCGGGGAATTAGGGCATCACATGTATAAATATGGGTTTTCCCTCTCATTTTATCCCCCCAACACTCATGCATCTTCACAAGCACTCAAGCCATCAATCTTATCAAGCAAGCAATCAAGAACTAAGCATTTCAGATATCATCCATTGGAGCTACTACAGTATATCTTAAGATTTCTTCAACAAGGGCTTGGTGAGTGATTATATTTGCATGTTATTCAATAATCGCTCCCTTTTCATTCTATTTACTTATCTTGGGTTTGATTAGTATAGTGGGGTTTGACTAAGGAAATCCCATATTCTCTAACCCTAACCCTTTTCCCCTCTTTGCATGTGTTCTTTGCAGGTTTGTATATAGATTATTCAAAGAGTTAGGTGTTGAAAAGGTGTCATTGTTCCATCCACATCATTTTAAGTCAACAAACCCTAAAAGGAGGTAAAAGACAACTTGTAGGTTATTTTCTAAAGATTTAGACACGGGTCTCTATTAGAAATAGAAGTACAAGTGGGTAACTATAGATTTCAGTCTTGAGATCCCCGAAAGAACTAGGTGGACTAAGTCACCACTATTGGTGAATTAGTCCTAGTACTAGGTCTGAAAAGTGATCTCTGCAAGTTTGGACACCCATTTCCCTCAAACCTGTTCTAGAAAAGTTTCCCAGTAGAAGGACTAAGTCGCCCAACCTAGCATAAGTGTCTGAAACAACACTTTCATTAGATTTTGGAAGATTCTAGAGCTCCTCTTCATTAGCCTTTAGTTTCTCAGTGCACCATTTCTTCTTTCTTCAAATTTGTTATAGTTTTTATACATTCTAGGCCATTCTTAGATCATTTTACATAGTTTGCATTTGCATTAGTTTAAATTTCATAGTTAGTTCATTTCATTACTTTTCAACACTTAGGCACAGACATCACACCTATTTAAACCCCCCTACTTTGAATGAAATCCAAAGAATAATAGAGCGTGAAAGAGGCACATTTCTCACTAAGTCTCTAGGTGAAAAACCCTAGAGGTCCATTGGAGAATCCTCTTTTCCTCCTATATTTTATTTTTGGTGGTTTAATAATATTTGGCAACAAATAAGTTTTAATCTAACACCTCTTATTCAATTTATCTATCTATCTTCAATATATACCATCAAAGAACATAGCTCCTATCTTGTATCAATATGTTTCATGATATTATTTTGTTCTCATCTATTTGAAGCTACCTGCAACAAACTTGTCAAGGCTATTTATGGTTGTGGTGGAGCTTGCTACTTATGTGGGTTGGTGGTGGTGGAGTTGGTTGCCTCGATATGTAGAAGCAAAATGGTAAGTGTTTTCCCACATCATAGATTTTTAATTGTCTAGCCACCTCTTACATAGATTGCTTGTCTTGTATAAATATGCTTAATATGGGTTTTCAATCATCTGTCATTTACCTTTGATTCTTAAGTGTTTTCCTAATAGTTCTTTTACAATTTCTCTATTTTTTCTATAATATTTAGTGCCAAATAATGGAGCTTGAATTTTGAATTGAAAAGGAAACTGTTACATAGATTTCTTGTGTTTTATTTGTATATTTTATGATATTCTTTTTCCTAGTTCCCTAAAGAAAATTGTTCATTATGTAACTTTTGGCTTGTCAATTCAATGACCATTTCTACTATATGTTTCCTTAGATTAAATAGATTATTGCTACCCATTGGCTTTGTGAGTTCTATTTAATGTGGGTTTACTTCCAAAGAGTTTAGCTCAAATTTTCAATTTCCAAACCAACTCTTACATAGAGGTGATCCCACAATGTTAGTTTACAATTTATAGGAGATTCTGATTTTTGCTGAAATCATATATTTTTAGAAAATATAATGATTTAAGACTTTAAAAGTTTCATTTTAAGGATTCCAATTGAAGAGGGTTTGATCAAACCACCTTAGATCAAACCTACTTGGATAGAACCCCGCTACTATTAAACCATACCTATAACAAAGTCTCCTTTACACCTATCAAAATGATGATAAAAAACCACTTTTGATTTACCCTTTGAGGGATCAAATGAATTCATTTAAAATTTATTTTTTGTAAGTATGCATTCTTATTATAAGCATCCCAAAAAGTATAATTTTAAATAAATTCAATTTCATTATTATATTTATTTTTTATTTTTTGTGAATGTAGGTTTTTCACTAAAAATCAAGATCTTTGTTCTACACATTTGGAAAAAAAGTAGATTATCTAAAATAAATTTTGAAAAATATCGTTGCACTAGATATTGAAATCCTTGATCAAAAAAAAAAAGAATTTCAATACATACAAAAGATTTATGTTGTATACAATCCGCTTATGTCTGAATTGTAATTGATTTGACTTCGAAACTTAATTAAGGAAAAAATATTCAATAAAACACTATGAAACCAAACGAAAGCGCTAGATATCATAGTTACAAATCTAAATTCGAAAAAATTATAATTTTATCCTTCATGGAAATTTTGTTTTCTATACGGTGAGCATCACTCCTTAAAATTGGTGTTTACTGAAAAAAACTAGTTTTTGAAGGAGATTAAAAAGAAATGCAATTTGATTCCAATTTAAAAAAAATATATATATTTAGAATCTAGAGACAAAATGTCACAAATCACTAGTTTTCAACATCTTCAAATTCCTCATAGTTTAGTCACTATAGGTGCCCGAAAGTTAAGATTTAGTTAGAAAAAATCAGTTCAGTGTCCAGTTTGGCCAAAAATTGTAAACCAGTATTGTGGGATCACCCACAGACTGCTTGTCTTGTACTAATCTATTTAATGTGGGTTTTTGATCAGTTGTCATTTACCTGTGATTCTTAAGTGTTTTTCTAATAGTTCTTTTACAATTTCTCTATTTTTTCTATAATATTTAGTACCAAGTAATGTAACTTGAATTTTGAATTGACAAGACGACTATTACATAAATTTCTTGTTATGTATCAATATGTTTTATGATATTCCTTTTCCCAATTCCACAAAGAAAACCGTTCATTATGTAATAGTTGGCAGTGTGTGTAACAATTGGCTTGTCAATTCAATGAGAATTTTTACTATATGCTTCCTTAGATTGCAATTCTATTTTTAATATAAATACATTTTGAATAACATAATATAAATATTGTTATAAATTTATAGAAAAATGCCATCTTGATAAAAAAGTTTATCTAAATAATATTTTAGACAAGTTGAAAAGATAACTGTGTAGATATGCAAAAATGCAATGGGTAGAGTAGAATATCTTTTTTGAAGTCAAATGTATGATTTCTTTCCCACAAAAAAATAACCATCTAAAATTTCCCCTTTTACAGTCATTGTAGATTGTGGTTTATGTGATTGTGAAAAGCAGCCAAACATCTTTCATCTCTCCATATTGTTCACTCTTTTCATAGTTTTTCATTCCACATCGATCATTTTCATATGAAAATTTCAAGAACTTATACATGTGTATATATACATTGTTTGTGCATTCTCAAACAAGCCATAGTGGTCTTAGTCTATATATATGGTTTTCCACAAATTTTTTATTGTGTGATATATGACAAGAGTCCATGAGATTTTCCATGGACCTTGCCTTCCTTCCTTGCTCGGGGGTTTGGCTAGAGCCCGCGAGGCTTCATGATGCCAATATGGTAGGGAGGAGAATGAGCATGGGTTCAGTGCTTTTTCCTCTCAGATTTTGTGCATGACTACATTTTTTTCCTTTCTGGTTATTGGTTGTTATACGTGCCCATGTTTCACAATTACATTTATGCATATACATTGTAGCCATACAATGAAAATATAAGCATTTGCAAATAAAAATATTCACCAATATATATGTGTTGTGAGGCTAGATGCACCTTTTTATTTATTATACACTCTTATATATATTCCATCTATCCATGTTCCTCCAACCATTTTCAAATCCCATGATATCAATACTTTATTGAGAAACCCTTTTCCACCAACTTGTCACTGCAAAACAAAGACTACAATATTACATATCTTGTTTGAGAGCACCCATTTTTTTCCAACTTTGTTATCATGTGATATATGATAAGAATCCATGAGATTTTCCATGGACCTTACCTACCTTTCTTGCTTGGGGGTTTGGCTAGAGCCCACAATACTTCATGATGCCAATATGGTAGGGAGGAAAATGAGATAGTCATATATTTGTTTCTACTTATATACATCTCTACAAAAACATACTCTATTTTATCCATTGCCTTTTTCATTATTTCCACAACTCTCTTTTGAACTTATCAAATAGATTGCTTATACACAATTATTTACCAGGATGCTATGTATTCAAAATGTTCCATTTTACCTCTTTCTATTTACAAAAGATAATGCTAACCTCTTTTATTGTATATCTATATTATTTCCTTTATAATGTTGCACAGATACAATAGACATTCAAGAAAATTAGTGTATTATAAGTTGTCTACTTGAAATTATTTCATGGTCCAACAACTCAATCCAATGCTACTCACCCTTGTTAAACACCGTCAATAGTACATGTAAGTACAAAACTTTTTCATTATCAATGAATAGATTCGGTGAATCGGTTGTAAATATTAGTAATTATTTCTCTCAATTTCTTTGCAATGGAATTTAATCCTCCCAAGAATCTCACTTTCCAGCTAGATAGATGAGCATAGTGAATGACATGCCATGTAATCCATAAAAATTAAACTTATTTTCCCCTGATGAGCATGTTGCTTTTTCCTTCCACATTTTGTGCATGACTACATTTTTTTCCTTTCTAGTTATTGTTTCTATATGTGCCCATTTTTTGCAAACACATTTTTGCATATACACCGTAGCCATACAATGGAAATATAAGCACTTGCAAAGCAAAATCTATACTGATATATATGTTTGTGAAGTTAGATGCACCTTTTTTAGTTACTACACACTCTTCCATATATTCCATCTATCCATGTTCCTCCAACCATCTTCAAATCCCATGATGCCAATGCTTTATTGAGAAACCTTCTTCCGCAAGTTGTCATGGCAAAAAAAAAGACTACAATATTACAGATCTTGTTTGAGAACACCCGTTTTTACCCAACTTTGTTATTGTGTGATATATGATAAGAATCCATGAGATTTTCGATGGGACTTACCTGCCTTTATTTCTTGGGGGTTTGGCTAGAGCCCACAAGGCTTTATGTTGCCAATGTGGTAGGGAGGAGAACAAGTGTGGATTTAGTGCTTTTTCCTATCATCATCATATATTTGTTTCTGCTTATATACATGGACCCAACTTCTCATATGTCATTCTCTACCAAAAACATACTCTATTCTATCCATTGCATCTGTCATTGTTTCCACAAATCTCTTTTCAACTTCTCCAATAGATTACTTATAAACAATTCTTTACCGAGATGTTATGTATTCAAAATGTTCCATTTTATCTCTTTCTATTTACAACAGATAATGCTAACCTCTTTTATTGTATATCTATATTATTTCATTTATAATGTTGCACAAATACAATAGAAATTCAAGAAAATTAGTGTATCGTAAATTGTCTACTTGAAATTCTTTCATGGTCCAACAACTCGATCCAATGTTGCTCAACCTTGTTTAACACCATCAATAGTACATGTAATTATAGAAATTTTTCATTATCAATGAATACATTCGGTGAGCCGGTTGTAAATATTAGTAATTATTTCTCTCGGTTTCTTTGCAATGGAATTTAATTCTCCCAATAATTTGGCATTTTAGATAGACAAATGAGCATAGCGATTGACATGCCATATAATCCATGAACATTAAACTATTTTTTCCTTGATGAGAATTTTGCTTTTTCAGATTCATTAAATATTTGTGAAACACGTATTGCATTTAAGATTGTGAGGAAAAAGAAACAAAGGAGCTATTTTGGTCTATAGGGGATGCAACAAAGTGCTATGAAATTTGTGGCATTTTTCATGACTTTAAAACTTGTGGAATTTGCTAAGAAATTACAAGTCATGTTGTTTGTCATGGATTTTATAGCACTTTTGACTGCATGCACTAGAGGGCAAGAGTGTTTTGATGCATGTGCCTCAATTTTTTCACATGATGATTATGTACATTGAATGCTATGTATACATCTACTTTAGAATGGGTGCTCCAAAAAATATGTTCATGACTCCCAACTATATAATGTTCACATATAAATAAATAGATTTTGTGAACCAATTGTAAATTATATTAATTATTTTTGGTTTCACATTGTCTATATTGATTTTGCACATGTACTTACTCACTTTTTATGCTTCCTTTTTTATTTCAATGGGTAAAGTAGAATATATTTTTTGAAGTCAAATGTATGATTTTTTTCCCACAAACCAAGGCATACCTTTTAATTCAATTATTCTATTAATGCAAAATATGTGTATCATACCATTGCATTCTCCTTTTGGTGAGGTTTGTTTATTTGTTTTGGATCAAAGATGGTGTCAGTGAGTCTTCGATTGGACTATAAACATCTTTACTCTCTTAAGTGATATTTGCCCCTATATATAATCCTATTTGTTCTCATCAAATGGTATCAAATTTATCAATATAATATTTTCACTTTCTTCTTGAATAAATGCATTTACATATTTTTTTATTTGGACAACAATTAAAATTTTTATTCTATTTGCTCATCCATTTATTATTATTTTTTTATATAAGTCCTTTTTATTTTGTTCATACACCAATTAAGGAACTTTTTTTACTTCATAAAAAACTGATATCTTTATTTTCAAATTCCTTCTAATTGACTGATTTTGAATCCTTTCTACTTGTCATCATTTTAGTTTACTGCTACTAACCCATAAATCACATGCATAATAATGCTTTTATTTCCAAAATTATGGACTAAATACTACTTATAAAATGTATTGAATATTAAACATCTTTCTTTTTTCAAAAAACTATTAGTGATGACCATAATAACTAATATTCAAATAAAAAATCCCTCGCGGGTTAGTGGAGTTGGTCTAAGTCTCAAGTTTGCTCCCCAAGGTCTTGGGTTTGACTCCTTGGTCTGTGACTTATCCCGCCGTGCACACTTGGGGAGTGTGTTGGTTACCACATGGCCCTAGGGGACTAGTCTCATCTCCAAGTTTGTCCCGTAAAGGGAACCCGCTAGGGTAGAGTCGCTGAGGATACCCCTATGGATAACAAAAATAAAATTAAAAAATATTCAAATAAAAAATAATCATAATAAATAACATCAAAGTAATACATTATCTAGTACCACATAAGCATTGCAAAAAATATACCATACCTAAAGTTATGGACTAACTTTCTTAAATAATACTTTTTTATTCAATATTAGTAATTAAAGGCATGACTAATAACTCTTTAAAAAAGGAGAATCCTTTAATATTTCATACTTTTCATAAATATTATTTAATCCATAACTTGAATTTTTCCATGTATTTCTATCCATATGTATCATAAGATATTTAAATAATAATCAATCAATTGATTGATTAACCTAGACAAATAGGTCAAATATAGATGTGCATCTAGGTCTAATAAATATAAAATTAAAATAGAGATAAAATTATATCATACTTTAAATTTTGGACACATTAATATTTAAAAAAAAAAATTATTTTAAAATTTAAAATTTATTTGGGTATGTGTAGGATCATCATGGAAAAAACTGGCCCTTAAGTGGCAATGAAAATTCAGAAAATTAGAGTTAGACAACTTGACGTGAAAATTTGAATAAGTTATCTTATATTATTTCAAAAATGTGTAAGAATAAAATCTGTAGCAAATTGAATGTAGTTTCTAAAATATCAGGTTTATTTAAAAAAAAAAAATCTATTTGGTGAAAATTTTAAATTTCAATGCAGTAGTACTTAAATTTCAAGGAAAAATAAGAAGTAGGTGTTTGTTTGACCACCCTAACCACAATAAAAGGATAATTTATTTATTTATAAGATTTTAGATATTAGTAGAGGACTCATGTCCCAATGTGATGCATATTGTTTGTAATTTTTTTCCAAGTAAATAATGAATTATGATTTTTTTATTACAACTTTAAAAAAATATAAAAACTTGTATGTCTGACCACCTTAACTTTGTCAAAACTTCATGAAATTCAATTTTTTTTAATCTTATATAATGTGAAGCATAGAATGTGACTCATGTTTCAGATTCAAATAATGTGATACCATTTGAAAGCTATAGATGTTTTTCAATCAGCCTATTAATTAGGACTTTAGTCTTAATTCAAATAGAAAATGAATAATAATTATTTATTAAATTCAAAGTAAAGCATAATTTATATTGATGGAAAGCTAAGAATCTCCTTTAAAAACCTTTTTCGTTTCATCAATTTTGGGTTAAAAAAAGGTCGTTAGCCACATGGGCCATAATATCACTTACATATCGCCACTTTTTGGCCCATCATGGTCCTACACATACCCATTTAATTTTCCAATTGTCATTTTTTAAGAATAAATTTATTAAAAAAAAATTCTCATTGAAAATTAATTTACTATGGGCTCCTAAGATTATTAATCAAAATCAGTTTTAAATAACTATTTTAATTTAAATTATTAAATATTACATATTAATAAGAAAAAGTTATTGATGATTAATTACTTAAAATTAAAATTAATGGATACATTGCAAATAATAAGATTCGTTCAACAGGACCTATGGTTTTATTTTGCATTTTCATAATCAATTTCCAACTAATAAATTTTGATGTGTAAACACAAAGATCAATTTTTCATTTTATGCAAATGGTTCTTAATCTCGCATGCATTGTGTGTGAGATAAGAACAAAGAACTCGACTATAACATTAGGTTTAAAATGCTCTCTAGTGTTCCAATTAAATGAAGACATAAAATAATCTCTTCATCGGAATTAAGTGATTTTTACTATGTTCAAGTTAGATGATTCAAATTGATATCTTTCAATGCACACATAGGTTCACTTTAACTTTAATGCATATGTATTGATATGCTTGATCTATCCATCTAATTATGCATAATAATATATAAAATGATTTTCCAACATCTCTTTTCATTATGATCTACTCCACCTATTTTATCCTAGGTAAAATATAAAATCATAAAAGTCACCTCCTACTATAAACTAACCTCACTTTATTTCATATTGGCTTATTAACATGCCTCCCTTTCTCGACTCAATCAAACAATTGCAAATATTGCTCATTATTTATATTTCACATTACATTTTGCAAAGAAGTTTGTTTCTTCCTTCTCGTTGAATAGCAATTTGCGGTGAACCCCTATTGCCTGATTGTTACATGCATGTGGATGTAACTGCTAACTTAACAGTAACAAGAAATAACCTAAAAGCTTAACTATAGTTTTGAAGATATTTAAAAGGATGAAAAGCAATGTCGTCACTAATATTCATTGTACTTGTAAGTATTTTGTGTAGTAATTAGCCGATTAGCTATTTGTTTGAAGTTTTTGTTAGAATTTTTGTCAACATAGCCGTGAATAGGATTTGCCAGTGCCAGAGATCTCCCGACTGATGATGAATTCCTCAAGGGTTTTTATGATGATGTGGAGCTTTCTAATTACATGGGTTGGCAGTGGTGGAGTTGGTCACATCGATACGTGGAATTAGAATTGTAAGTGTTTTCTCGCGCAAGGGTAATACATCCTGCCATTGTTGTATGATGGCAGCAGATGAAGTAAATGCAATATTCAATGTTGCAGTGTGGAAAAGTATACTTGAAGTTCCATAAACAAAATATACTCATTCTTTTAGCTTCCTATTATCATATTTATTTT
Organism: Sequoiadendron giganteum; assembly: GCA_007115665.2. Lineage (NCBI taxonomy): Eukaryota > Viridiplantae > Streptophyta > Pinopsida > Cupressales > Cupressaceae > Sequoiadendron > Sequoiadendron giganteum. Next base: position 3,387,485 of record VCHN02000014.1, on the reverse strand, counting down.
CAATGAGCTTTTTAAAGATCATCTAAATATTCATTGCTAATGAAAATGCACAAATTGATGTGTAATAGATCCAAGGTGAGGTTTAGAGAGCCTCATCTTTTGAAACTATGAACCCCTATTTCATACCTGCATAAACACAACAAACAAACATGATATTAGATCAAAATGAAAGATGAAAGAAGGATTCCCCATGAAATCCATTTACAAAGATTAAACTAGGAAAATGAAGAATAAAATATGAAAGACAAGTAAAATCCTAATTAATCATGCAAACTCTTGATCCCATGGGGGATTTGGTGCCAATTGATGTGTCGAAATCAGCCCTTTCCCAACCCCTTTATAAGCTTGATGATGATTGATTCACTTTGTTGATGAAGAACAAGTTGAGTTCTTGAGAAAACTTGCAATAACCTAGCTAAGATCTTGCCTTGAGGATGAAGTTGAGTAGAATAAGTTTACTCAAGTTGTGGATGATAGAATGAGAGGAAGAGTCTCTCATTTATAGACTTACAAAATGGAAGAGAGAGTGGAATTGAGCAATGTGGGATCATTCAACATCCAATGGCCAAGTGCCACTTGTCAAGATGTGTATGGTTGAGGAATGAGCACATTTTGGTCAATGTGCATGATAAATGCTGAGATTCAAATTTTAAATTTGAATGTGATATGTTGGAGGGAGAAATAAATGAAGTTAATGTCACTTGGCTCAAGACCAAGGACATGTAAGAGGCATTGAATGCCTTGTTGGAAGGACCAAACCCACTTGGATTTTGAATTCAAATTTCAGGGAATATTCCCCTTTTATGCCATGTTGAGAGAAAATAGAGATTTAATAAATGAATTCAATCTATTTTCATGTGCAAGTTGCATTCTCTAGAGGATTTTAGTGATTGAGATTAAATTAATCAAGATTTGATCAATTTAATGAAAGATTAGATGATTTGAAAATTTTGACTCAAATTTATGAGTTGATTTAAATCAAGAATTGAGAAGAAAAGGATTAATTAAATAAATGATTTGATCTATTTAACTAAAGGAGATAATGTTAGATTAAATTAAATAAGGTTTAATTTATTCAATTTAATAAGACTTTAGAGACTTGATATAAATAAAATGAATTATTTAAATAAACGGAGATATAAGGTTAATTAAATTAAATTGATGAATTTAATCAATAGAGGAGAAAGACTTAATCAAATAAATAATGATTTATTTAATTAAGAGATCATAGAAGGTGATGATAAGCTAAGAGTGTGATTCAGGAAGAAACATCATTAGTAGATCAGGATCAAGCGTGCTGGTACATTTTCCATGTCTACATTTTGCCCCTCTTTGAAGCAATGTACTTGTTGCATTGATTCAAAGAATAAACTACTGTGATCAAAGCTCAAATTTTTTTCTTGATTTTCGAATGCCCCATTATTGCCCCAATAGAAGGATTATGCTGGTATACTACCCCCTCAAGAGATTGGGCAGAAATGCTAATTTTCTGATTGATATCGCGATAAAATGTGAGAGTGGTTCTATTGATCAAAGGACGAAAGATAATTCTTTAGAAAGATCATATATTTGATGTAGACAATTTTGATGATGTATAGATAGTCATTAGCCATGGGTAGCCTCATGTATATTTTGATATCTCACACTTACTTTAGATAGAAATGTTAGTAAAGATAGAAGAATAAGGAGAATAAGATGGATGGAATGAGGATCCAACAAGCCTACATTATGAATGATGATTATGATTTTCTTACCACGAGTTGGGATTTTAGGGCCAATTACTTTATGTTTGATAACATACATATGTACAATGCATCAAGGTATAAAGGACTAGGATGGCATTGTACCTAGTGTGATGGACTTTGACTTGTCAATCAAATAGGAGTATTTTTGTTCACACTTGCCATATGGAAACCTTGCTAGGGCAAACCTAACAAAGAAAGTATTCACCAAGTTATATTATTAGAACATCCAACAAGCACAACAGATAAAAAAGATAATGATCATTGCCCCATTCCTTTCTCTCTAAACCTATTTTGTTTAGGCATCATCGAGAGGTCCTAGGAATGAGCGCAAAATAAGATAAGTAAGAAAAATAAGACAAAGTAAACAAACAAGCTAATGTTCTTCATATCGCTAGCCAAGACTAAACTACTACGAGGTACCTGATGCTTATGTCCATTGTGGGAAGGATACATCCTAGGACATGTTGTGATAAGGGTTTTGGTGAGACTGATTGAGTGATAAGATATTGATACTCCGAGTTGATCAACTTGCTTGCTTACTAACTTAGACTTAAGACTCTGATGATTAGGGTGTTCACTTTGAAACCTGCTATACTTGCTTCAGATTGCTTCACCAAAGGATGAAGGTGATGATTCATTTTATAATGAGATAATAATCGTGGGTGAAAGCAAGATGAGATGAAAGCACCATTTTGGATTTTTCAGATATTTTGAGGCTGTTTTTGGTATTTTTGAGATGTTTTGCAAATTGTTTTGGATTTTGTGTCTTGGGGGCCAATCAAGGATGGCCTTGCCTACATTTAAGATCAAAGATGACATAGTTTGGATGAAAATTGACTTGATTGCATTAAGAGATGGAAGGGCAACGAATTTCCAGATTGTGACGGACGCCTAAAGGACTGACCTAGGGTGTGAAATAGATGGGCAAACGGATTGAAATTGCAACAAACGCCTAAAGGACTAACCTAAAATGTGAAATAAATGGGCAAACGGATTTCCATTGCGACAGATGCCTAAAGGACTGACCTAAAATGTGAAATAAATGGGAAAATGGATTGCCATTGAGACGGAAGCCTAAAGGACTAACCTAAAATGTCTCGAGGGATGATCAAAGATCAACCTTGCCTATGTTCAAGTTCAGAGACAATGTAGTTCGATCAGTTGACCCTATTTTTTTATTTTTTGGATTTTGACATGTTTTGGATGTTGATATGATTTGGATGTTTTGGATTTTTTATTTTCTAATGTTTTTTTTTTTTTTGGTTTTTCGCATGATTTTGACGATTTAGATATGGATATGTGATATCAGTGCTTTGTTTTGGGATTTTGTTGAAAAACAAGCTAGGATTTGATTGATCAGATTGATGGATTGATAGTTTGACTAAGTGTGTTAAGTCAAACAAGGTGATAATTGATTGGATTCGATTGATCAAGATTTGATGAAGCTTGATTTGGAACAAAATTGTTTTGATGATTTGATGTGACATTGAAGTACACATTAGATGCAACTGATATTGATTGTCTTGGATTGATGTTTGACGAAAGATAAAGCTTGATAAGGAACATATTTTTGTCAAAATATGCCATGGGCTAGTGATTTGGATCTTTGGCTCACAAATGCTTTAACATATTTGATTTCAAGTTTGCCAATGTTCGGATCACCACATAAATTGGATGATATATATCAAGATTCATTCCTCAAGGAAAATACAAATATTTGCCCCCAGTGTCTAGCAATGTATGGAATGCCATGGGTGGATGCTTGGATAGATGGATGGATGGATGGGTATGGTAAGCATGCAAAGGATGCCAAGGATTATCTTGCGATAAGATACGTGGTTCAAATAGAAGAATGCTCATTTGGATAGTGCTTCATGGCTCAGATAATGTTGGATTGGATAGGATCAATGAAAATGACCCATGTTAAGATGACTACCATAAGCAAGTGTAAAGTGTGCACCAAACTTGTATCAAGATCAAGATAGCTTTGGAGTATGGATGTAGATATATGAAAATGGATGGGATAAATGGTTCATGGATAAACGAATTTATTATGGATGGAATGTTGGATTTATTATGGATGTGATAAGTTGCTTTTACCTGAACTGGCATACGTAGATGCTCAATTCCACACATGACACCTATTTTCCAATTTTTCATCATGGTACTTGCCCAAAGTGCCACCGTAGTGGTTTTCACTGGAGGACTATTTTTTTCTTTACTGTTTTCAATCCTTTTTCTGATTTTTTTTTTTTGGATTTTTTTTTGTAAATTTTTATAAAATATTTCAAGGTCATGCTGAACCACATAGTGTTGTTGATGTAGATGCTTTTGTCATAATGTACCATTGATATCTTGCTTGAAGAAGCTTCCTAGCCAAGATACATGCACTTGAATGCAACTTTTGAGATTCCTGATCTGCTTTGCTGATACCAGAGTTAACTTTGTCTTTGTGCGCACATCATGATAGAGTGCCTTCTGAATCCTTATGATGAAAGGTCATTGTAAACACATGGTAAATGTGAGAATTGGATATCATGTGTTGAGACATGGGTGGAGTGTCTTTAGAAATAGGAGATGGATTGGTTGATAGTTTGGAACCTTTGATTCTCTAGACTTGGGAAGATGAGCAATGATGGGTGGATACGGAAGTGTGCATGGAATTAGGACCAACTTCTTGATACACTTTGCATGTTGCTTGAGAAGCTTGTTTTTGCTTTTGTGGACATCTTTGATGAATAATTTTCCCTTTTTTATTTTTCCCCATAGTTTCTTTGATTGATGGAGTTTGATAGGGATAATATTTCTTTGTATTCTTTGGTATCCATATGTATTTGATTTGTCTGATATGCTTCTTAGCTTATTTTTATTTGATAATTTTCTTCATGCTTTGATTCAAATATCCATTTTGATGTTGGTCCCAATTCGTGGATGGGGTGATGGGTGGATGGAGATTCATGGCATGGCTGGTTGTAGTATTGGCATTGGTTTCACCATAAGGACTCTTTGAGCCCCCTATGTTGACGTTTGCTTGAGACTTAGTTGCCCCAAGTTTTTTGTAAGTATCAAAAATTTGTTTATATCCCTTGATTGTTGAATAACCAAGTCCTTGATGCTTAGGATTGCCAATAATCTGCACTGGTTCTAGGATACCTTGTTCTTGTAGGCCTAATCCTGTACCTTGATAATTCATCTGTTGAAACATTTTATTTACAATAGGATATGATTTACCTTGGAAACAAGGTGCTACTCCTTCTCTGCTCTATGGTGGATCTTCAAAGGTGAAAAATTCTTTATTGATGAGATAATTTTCCCTTACAAAGGTGAGTGATCCAACTTTATAAGTGATAGGATCCTCCATATGTGGGATGAATGCTTGATTGATATCTTTGGCTTGATCTTGTGAGATATCAGATTGTTATGCTCCTTCAAGAGGTGTTGATGCTTCACTGTTCTTGTAAAAGTCTTCCTCATGATTCATTCTTGATATGCTTTCACATAATGTTTCTGATTCACAACTTCTGTAGAAGCCTTCTTCATGACCCATTTTTGATATGTCTCTAGATTTCTCCATATCTTGATCATGTGCACAAATGTTAAGAGTAGGAGACTCTTGTTCCTTGGTAATGATATCAAGAGTATGAGACTCCTATTTTGAATTAAGATCACCTATGGGTCCATTCAAAGAAAGCATCTCATGGGTAGATGGAGGAGTATGTGCTATGCGGATATGATAATCTTGTATAGATAGGAGAGTGTCCATTATATCATTGTAGTAACTTGGAGATACAAATTCACAATCTTGAATGATTTCGGAATTGCTTTCGACATGCTTTGGATCAAGTTATAGAAAGTATATTGATTAAGTTGCATTATCGAAAGAGCCATTGTGTTGTTGGTTTGATAGCATACTATTGTAAAAATTTTCACCTTCGGCTCCGTGGTTGGTTTGATAGCAGACTATTCTAAAAATCATCGACTTTGCCTCCGATTTATGGCAGATTGGAGGGTTTTAAAATTGTTCTTCTCCAAAATCTATAAGTCATTTTACATGGGTATTTTGCATAAATGATTAATTTACTGTTCATATCTTCTTGTTATATGTTTGTATCTTTGGTGGTATACCCATTTTGGAGAATTCAAAGAGATTATGGCTTTGCATGGATGGAGAAATTGTAGTTAAATCTTCTTTTTTTCGTGAAAAAATATGGTTATGGTTAGTAACTTTTTTCACCCCTCGTTTGTTTGTAGTTATCTATGTGCATCTTTGGTGTTATAGCATTACCATAGGAGCAATTGTAGTTAAATCTTATTTCTTTCATCCAAAAATATGGTTAGGGTTAGTAATTTTATCACCCTTGGTTTATTGTTTTAGTTATCTTTGTGCATCTTTGGCGTTATACCCATTAACATAGGAGAAATCACATATTAACTTAGGATTAATTGGATATATATATATATATATATATATATATATATATATATATGCAGAGGGTTAGTATTGAAACATAAATATATTGGAGATAAAATTAGTTTACTGGCTATTAAGTGTTATTCTAATAGCTCTTTTACAATTTATTTATTTGTCTGTAATATTTAGTGCCAGGTAATGTAGCTCGAATTTTCAATGAATGTGGCATTATACCCATTTTCATAGATTATTGCTACGGATTGGATTTAGGAGTTCTATTTAATGTGGGTTTTCGCTCATCTGTCTTCTATCAATATGTTTCATGATGTTATTTTTTTCTCATCTGTTTGAAGTTCCCCATAACAAATTGTTCTTCATGATATTCTTTTTTCCAGTTCCCCATAACACACTGCTGATTATCATAGTTTGTCTCTTCTATTCTCCATATTTTATTCATGATATTCTTTTTTCCTCATCTTTTTGAAGCTCCTTATAATAAACTCATAATTTTTCGTGGTTATCTTGTCTGAATGAAACATGTTATATGTCTTGTATCAATATGTTTCATGATATTATTTTTTCCTCATCTATTTGAAATTCCCCATAACAAATTTTTCTTCATTTAGTGCCAAGTAATGTAGCTCGAATTTTTAATTAAGTTTGTGGCATTATACCCATTTTACAGAGATTATTTCTCCACATTGGCCTTACCAATTCTATTTAATGTGGGTTTCTTTTCCCCCATCATTTACATCTGATTCTTAAGTGTTATTCTAACATCTCTTACAATTAGTTTAGTGGTTGTTAAGTGTTATTCTAATAGCTCTTTTACAATTTCTCTATTTGTCTATAATTTTTAGTGCCAAGTAATGTAGCTCAAATTTTCAATGAATTTTGTGGCGTTATACCCATTTTGTACATATTATTGCTACTTATTGGCTTTAGGAGTTCTATTTAATGTGGCTTTTCATTCATCTATCTTGTATAAATATGTTTCATGATATTCTTCTTTTTCATCTATTTGAAGTTCCCCATAAGAAATTGTTCTTCATGATATTCTTTTTTTTTTAGTTCCCCATAACAAACTATTGATTATTGTAGTTTGCCTCTTCTATTCTCCATATTTTATTCATGATATTCTTTTTTCCTCATCTATTTCAAGCTCCTTATAACAAACTATTAATTGTCATGGTTATCTTGTCTAGATGGAACATGTTATATGTCTTGTGTCAATATGTTTCATGATATTCTTTTTCCCCATCTATTTGAAATTACCCATAACAAACTTCTCTTCATTTAGTGCTAGGTAACGTAGCTCAAATTTTCAATTAATTCTATGGCATTATACCCATTTTATAGAGATTATTGGTACCCATTGGCCTTACAAGTTCTATTTAATGTGGGTTTTCGTTCATCTGTCATTTACGTGTGATTCTTCAGTGTTATTATAACACCTCTTACAACTATTACATACACTACTTGTCTTGTATCAATATGTTTTGTAATGCCCTGCCACATAACTCTAGAGGACGACACAATTACAACGAAAGTGTAAAAAATTATTTTTTTAAAGTGCAATTGACAACACGTAAAGTGAACTACACTTAACACATACATCCTCTAAGGTACATGGCAATGCTTACATTTGAATCCCATAACATACAAAATTAAAATAATCCATAGCATATAAATTATACTCATGAAATAAAGAACATAGATCCAATAACATTAAACTCATCTCATAATATTGCAAGGTACATATTAAAATCATTCAAAGATTATAATCATTCAATATAGTAGTTACAAGACTCATTTCCAAAATGAGGTAGATCATACAAACAATATTACAATTACAATGATACAAGGATTCTACTTGAATACAAATGAGGAGTAATACATATATAACAACATCCAATTGATCCAATAGAACACAAAAGATAGAACAAGCAACTGGAACATGCAAGCTCTTTAATCTTGAAGATCCCGCCATCATGAACATGTAGTGGAAACCCAATGGTGTAAGGTGCGTGTTCCACCCAACCAAGTGGTACCCAAAAACCACGCCCCCCTTCCCCCCCCCCCTTATGATAGGATATAGTAAAAGGGCTTCCTAGGTATATCCAACAACCTCAAGACATAGGAAACAACAAGACTAACTATACAAGTACAATAAATAACATGAAGGTTGCATTGCTTCCAGAGTAAAAGAATCAAGTACATCAATTGAATAATACAAATTTTTATCATTGGAGGAGTATCATCACAAAGTAGCATGGGTTACCTTGTCAAATATTCCTAGGCCTCGACCCCCATCTTGGATTACCCTAGTATCCTCTCATGATTCTCCACCCCACATGCAAATCGATGCAAAATCAAATATCTTTCAAAGGGACAAGATAATAATCTTGCCATTTCAGGCCTTCTCGTCTCATACAAAGTCTAAACAAGCCCTAGAGCTCATGAGCAAGGCACATTTAACAAGTTGTGTGTTTTAAAGCTACGCTTTCCCCTAATACTTTTATTTAATTTCCACTGAATTATCTAGCTCTTACATGAGTTACCCTGGCACCACTTTGTGCATTGATCCCCATTGAGAGCCACTCCCCTACTGACAACACAAGGATCTAATCCAAAAACCAAGGGTAAACAAGGTGCACAAAATGGATATTAAATCCCAACCATAATATAAGAGGCAACACATCCCATTCATAGTAACTAGGTGTTTAAACTGAATTCACAACCAGGTGCACTACCCAATGAAAACAAAGTTCTGAACAAAATATCACAACAACCCCCTCATAAAACTACAACATCTGGAAGGCTTACACATTTACACTAGCTTATTTCCCAACTATGTGAACAAAAGACATCATAATTAAATAATAAATTTAGACAAGTAATAAAAACTATCATTAGGATTTCCTTAATCTAATTTCTATTTCAAGAAAATAATAATACATTGCTCAAAATAATCTAACTTATTTCAATTTCATTTACAGACAAGGAAATTACATCTAATCATTTAATTCAATTTCCCAATTGCATCAATATAAAAATAAATTTCCTCTTTTAAGATCATTTCATTTTAAAATCCTCTAATTTGTACAATTACATGCACCTCATATAAATAATTCATTTAAATATATATATATATATATTTGAATACATACATAATTACATATATATATTTGTATATATAAATATATATTATTTAAATATTTTAAAATCTAATTACAATATACCAAAACAAATTAAATAAATAAATATATACATATATATATGTACACACATATATATATATATACATATATACATATGCATACATATATACATATGTATACATATGTATATATATATATATATATATATATTATATTTAATGCCAAGGAAAATCAAATTTTTTTAAAAATACGGACAAAGGTTTTGTTGTTGCGCCATTGTTCATGGTTGGGCTTACACAATCGACCCCCTTCATAGGCAGTGTGGCCTGTGAAGGCAGCGTTGGGCGCTTGCTTCACAACCCGCCTCTCCTATGGGGTGGCGATTGTTGGGGTAGCTATATATATATATCAAATATAATTTCTCCAGAAGGGAAAACAAAATTTACAAAATCTTTCTACAGAAAGATGTTTTCAAAATTTTACCAAAGGTTTTCAATTTCCCAACCAAATAATTGTAATTGAAAAAGAAAAACAATAATCTTCTACAAGAAGATCCTTTCCAATACAATAATAGGTTTTCTACAACATTTAAAGGAAGATTTAAATCAATTCCTTCAGAGGTTTTTCCCAAATTTTCTATATATTCTTTCTGGGAATTCTTTTGTTTTAAATCAATTCCTATAGAGGCTCTAAAGCTTTTATGAAAATATTTCAAATTTTAAAACACATCAAAGCTATAAATTAAATAAAATTTTCTTCATTGTACAAGCAATCTTTTCCAAAATAATAAATTATTCTAATAACCTTTTCCAATTTGCATAAAAATATAAACAATAAAGAACATGTTTCAGATGTTTGAGGAATCAAAGTTTGAAGTAGAGCCCCGCCTTCGGATTCCAATATTATCAAAACTTCTTCCAAATAATCCTCTTTTCCAGAAAGTTGAAAAATAAACCAGAGCCAATTTTTCCCGAGAGCTTCTTCCCCAATTTTCAACAACCTCTTCCAATTTTTCACAACTCCCCAATTTTCAACCACCCAAAATATCTTTTTTTCATTTAGTGTAATAGCCTCTTTCCCTCTTTCAATTAGTGCAACAATTCTCTCTGAGAATTAATTCCCAACACTAGATATTAATTTTCTAACACATGTCACAATTAAAATATCTTCCAACCAAATCATAGATATTTCCTCTTAGATATTTATTTATTTACAATTTAAAATCAAATTTAATCTAATTAATTTAATCACTTATAAAATAAATTTAATATCAAAGACTAAATTACTTAAAAAAATAAATTAAATCAATTAACTAAATAAATTAAAAGCTTCTAATAACATTAATCATGGTTAAATAAATAATCAATTAAAAATATTATAAGCATTAATTAATTTTAAGTTCCCATAGAGCATACCTTGCAAAATATATAAATGAAAAGGAAAACGGAAACAACATGATAACACAACATGACCAAAACAAGGACTGATGACACATTGTGACTAGGGTTGTGGTTTGACAAGGAAATCCTGTTACTATCTCCCAATCAACTATTATGTTGGGCAATGGACATGATCAAACCTATGAATCCAGGTGGAGTCGATATCCTGTACCTACAATCTTGCAAACAAAACATGTCATACATGTATATAGATCATGAACAATCACACTATGAAGAGAAAATCGCAAAATCGTAGGGCACTCACAAGCGACTGATGCAATCTCGTTCCCTTCACCAATACAATGTCACATCAAAATTGACGGAACTAAAACATCAAATAACTACAAATGAACATAAATCAATATAAACTCACATAATCAACTATGCTAATCAGAAAGCATGTCGTAATCTTTAAACATCAATATAGTGTACCATCACATCTCAATATAAAAAAAATCATCACTCTAATGTCAACGATCAAATAACAACATCATAGTATTGTAGTCTATCAAAATAAAAGCATTGTTTGAAAACATAAGCAAATCGGAGGGGTGCTACATGTTTCATGAATTTCTTTTTTCCTCATCTATTTGAAGCTCCTTATAACAAACTATTAATTGATGTGGTTATTTTGTCTAGATGGAACATGTTATATGTCTTATATCAATATGTTTCATGATATTCATTTTTTCATCATCTATTTGAAGTTCCCCATAACAAACTATTCTTCATGATATTATTTTTTCCACTTCCCCATAACAAACCAATTATTATCGTAGTTTGCCTCTTCTATTTGTATATCTATATATGCATATGCAATCAAAAAAGTGAAGTTATTTTAGATGGAGGGTGGAACAAAGGAAGAACTATGCATAAGCATAAGTAGTCGCAGCAGTACACTCTCCTTTAAAAAAATCATCGTACCTTCCATTCATTGCACTCTCCATTGAAAATGTATTGCATATGTATAGATACATTTATATATACATATGCATATATGTATGCTTTGTTTGTTCTTCAATTAAATTTTGTCTATATTAGTTTAGTGGCTGTTAAGTGTTATTCTAAGACCTCTTATACAATTACTCTATTTGTCTTCAATATATATATGCATATATGCATCCATCTATGTTTTGAAGGATTAATTTCCATATTTCGTTGACATTGTGTACCATTCTCTTTGTAAGGATTTGAAGTTAAATCTATCAGAAAGACACCAAGGAACTACCTATGCAAACTATGTATAACACCAACGATGCAAAAAGTATATATATGTATATATATATGTGTATATATATATGTATATATATATATTTATATACGGATATATACATATATATATGTATGGGAAATTATACTCCGAAATGTGTGAGAAAATATATTGATTAGGTTGCATTGTCCAAAGGGGCATTGTGGTGTTGGTTTGATAGCAGACTACTGTAAAAATCATTGCCTCTGCCTCTGTTTTATAGCAGATTGGAGGGTTTTAAGACCGTTGTGCTCTGGAATCTGTGAGTTGTATAGATATATACATATATATACATATATATACATATACATGTATATATATATGTACATGTAGATATATACATGTATATATATATGTACATGTAGATATATATATATATTTATGTATATATATGTATGTATGTTTTTCTAATAGTTCTTTTAAAATTTCCCTATTTGTCTATAATATTTAGTGCTAGATAATGTGGATCAAATTTAGAATTGGCAAGCAAACTGTTACATAGATTTCTTGTGCTGTATCAATATGTTTTATGATATTCTTTCCTCCAAACCTACAAATCAAATTGCTCAATATCGTAGTTTGCCTCTTCTACTCTCCATATTTTAAAGTTATATTTAATGTGAATTTTTAATAATCTATCATTTTCTTGTGATTTTTAAGTGTTTTCCTAATAGCTCTTTTACAATTTCCCCAAAAGTCCTTCCACAAAAGATGAAAACAATAAAAACCAAGAGCTTTCCATGAAGATGTGCAAATTGATATATTCAGAATTCAGAAATTACATGAGATGATTTTCTTTATAAAAGCAATGTATGCAACCCTAATGTTGACCTAAAAGGGAAACCCTAGTGTGCACACTTAATAATTAATCAATTATTAATGTGCCTAAGTTTAGCTTAAGTAACTAAAGGAATAACTGACTTAATTAATTAACCAATATGATATAATTAATTAAGCATAATAACTTATTACTCTAACACCCCCCCTTAAGATGAACTTAGGAAGTAGCTAAAACACTAAAAAAAAAGATGCATGAAAGAAAAGATGGGTCCCGACAACTAGGCCTGATCAGGTACCCATGTCCAAATGCAATAATGAGGTAGAGAAGGAAAACCTAGTGGGACAAAACCCCCCTACAATGAGATGACCTGCTGCAAAGAAGCATTGGAAGAACAATGTAGAGTAACACTGAAACCACAATTTGAAAAGCAAGGAAAGATACTTTTGTTTATAAGAAACCATATTGGAATCATAATAATGCAATAGCAGACCCGATGCCACGGAACACTCGAAAACACCAAACTAGAATGACCCTGGAATCCATAAAGCAACAATAGATGATATGATAACAAAATTTGGAAGCTGTGTATCTCATTGCCAATGCCAAACTAACACTAAAAATCTTCCATGGGAACAAGTACCATAAATACTTTGGAACATTAACCACAAATTTAGTGGCCCTCAAACTGAGATGGATCCGATGCGAATCATTAACCATAGGTTCTCAATCTAAAGTGTGAATCGATATGAATTTGATATGTGTCAAGCTAAGAAAAAATAGGGCCAAAAGAAACTAAGAAACCAAATTACAACCCATGCGAGTTGTCATCAGAACATGATGAAGATCAAAGTGCATGCACACTCTAATCAGATTATTATGCAAGAAACCCCCCAATGGAACTTTATATCAGTTCATTTATTACAATACCCAATGATTGAAAAAGGAGAGAATGCCTAAACATGCATAAATAGAAAATAAAAATAGACCTTAGATTTGTGTAGAGGACTGAACCAACTTTCCAATGCCGCAAGAATGGCGAGAAAAGGATCACCGAGTCAAAAGATATGCCCTCCGAAGTGAAAACAAAATCTGAGTTAAAGGACTTGAAAAATAAAATTGGAGCATAATTAGGAAAAATAACCTACAACAACAGAACGGGCTCGAAACTAGTTTTCAAACGATATTTTTTTTTCCGAAAAACTGGCTCCATATGCAAAAGTTAAGCCTATTTTAGTGAAAGGTGCTCCAAAATGGCCAATATGCCCTGTAGGCAGCCTAGGGGGCTTAAAAAAAAAAGCCCCTGGTCCTGTGCGTGACCAGGGACTGGTGGACTAGGGGTTGGGGTGGAATTCCTGGTCACCCATGTGACTGGTGGCCACAGATAGGAAGCCCTTAGGGGCTGGCAGAGAGCCCCCGATCCTCCATATGACCGGGGCTGAGCGCAGAGGGGCCCACAGGGGTAGACTGGTCGGCGGATGGATGGGAGAGCCATCGACGGTGACAGTGGACCGGTGGCCACCCAGTGGTGGGTTTCTTCAGAATTGGAGGCGGTGGCGCGAGTTTCAAAAAATTGATTTTTGTAAATTTTTTTCGATTTTTGTGCCTCATAACGCGTGCTGGGGAGGTTGTACGGCTTCCCTGGCAAATTGTTTTTGCCTTCCAGATCAAGTACTCAGAAATAGACCAAACAACAGGCATCCTTAGGGTTTTTGGCTGCTCCGAATGCAATGGTGACCTTCGTTCATGCTCAAAATGCTATGAAAAATCAGCTACCTCCAGAGCTTGCAAAAAATCACCGAGCTTGAAACCCTCACAAATTTGGCAAATGATGACCAAAATCTGCAAAATAAAAGTCAATCCTGACTTTTTCTAGTGCTCTGAATCCAATGATGAAGCCCAATCTGATCCAAAATTCTGCATAGGTGTACTCAAGACTTGATACCCTCGAGGAATCTTGAATGAACTCTGCAATGATTTTCTCAAAAATATGAGAAGGGGTTGCATGTCAAGGCTCTGATACCATGTTAGAAACCAAGATCAGACATGCAAGCCAAAATACCTCCCACATAAGAGAAAATCAGAAAATGCAAGAGCTTTGCATGAAGATGTGCAAATTGATATATTCAGAATTCAATGATTACAATGAGATGATTTGCTTTATAAAAGAAAAGTATGCAACCCTAATGTTGACCTAAAAACAACTCAACTAAATAAAGCTTACTTATTAATTAAGTAAACTAATAATTACCTAAGAAAAACTTAAGTAAAGTTATGCAAGTGTAATTAAATATTAATTACACTAACACCCCCCATAAGTGCAACTTAGGGAGACTAAATAAGCATGCACCTAAAACTAAGATGAATGCAAGAAAGCATGAATTGGCCCCGACAACAAGGCCTGATCAGGCACCCATGTACAAATGCAATAATGAGGTAGAGAAGGAAAACCCAATGGGACAACCCCCCCTATAATGAGATGATTGCAGCAAAGAAGCACTTGAAGAATACTGCGAAGTAACACTGGAACCGCAATTCGGCAAGCAAGGAAAGATACTTCTATCTACAAGAAACCATATTAGAATCATAATAATGCAACAGCAGACCCAATGCCACAAAACACTCGAAAACACCAAAATGGAACAACCTTGGAATCCATAAAGCAATAGTAGATGATACAAAAAACCATATCAGAATCATAATAATGCAACAACAGACCTGATGCCATGGAACACTTGAAAAATCCAAATGGGAACAACCCTAGAATCTATGAAACAACAGTAGATTATTGAATGATGTGATACTGAAATGAATTGAAAAGATGCAAGTTGCACCCTTCCAACTGCCAAAATATCCAAGTAATCTCCAAAACACCCATAGGGCCTAATCTGAAATTATGATAAACTTGAGACAGATACAGAAAAAAGTGCATGGACAACAAGATAGCGAAAATCGAAGATAGTGGCAAAAAATTATGAGCTCAAAAGCATAAAATAAACATCTGAATTCAAACATAAATAAATGTAGTTAAATAGAAAAATACTGAAAAATAAACTACACCATAGGATAGTTCTCAAAACTAGCTTTCCGGTGATATCTTGTTTGCCCAATTTCGATACCATATGCCCAAGTTATTCCAAAAAGAAAAAAATTGCTCCTTGAAGGCAAATCAGGACTAGGAGGGGGCAAAGAGGGCCATACGGCCACTGACATCATGCTGATGTCATCATTTCCTGAGCATAAATTTGATGGCCATCTGGTTGTTGCAGCAAAAATTGATCACCTACAAAAAAAATTTGGCCCCTTGTCATGCATGTGACAAGCAGCGTAGGATAGGGGGCTGGATGTCTAGCCGAGGATTGGGTGCATAGCGCCTAGTCCCCCATGTGACTGGTGCCGGTTCTGACTAGGCCACAGGGGCTGTAAACTAGCCAACAGTGCGATGGCAGAGGAGGCTAGCGGTGGTGGCAGGCCAGGGGCCGCTTGGTGGCCGCCTAGCTGCGTGTTTTTTCTGATATGTGAGTGCTAACCTGCAACTCGAAAAATGCATTTTTTTTGAAAATCATGTCTCGGAGTGCATGTTGGGGAGGTAGTACAGGCTCCTTGGCAATTTTTTTTGCCTTCCGGATCAAGTGCTCAGAAATCAACCAAACAACAGGCATCCTTAGGGTTTTTGGCTGCTAGGAACACGATGGTGACCTCCGTTCGTGCTCAAAATGCTCCGAAAAATTAGCTACCTCCAGAGCTTGCAAAAAATCACTGATCTTGAAACCCTTACAAATTTTTTCAATGATGACCAAAATCAGAAAAATAAAAGTCAATCCTCACTTTTTCCAGCGCTCTAAATCCAATGATGAAGCCCAATCTGATCCAAAATGCCACATAGATGAACTCAAGGCATGAAATACTCGAGGAACCCCGAATAAACTCTACAATGATTTTCTCTAGAATTTGAGAAGGGGCTGCATGTCAAGGCTCTGATGCGATGTTAGAAACCAAGATCAGACATGCAAGCCAAAATACCTTCCACATAAGAGAAAATCAAAAAAATCAAGAGCTTTGCATGATGATGTGCAAATTGATATATTCATAATTCAAAGATTACAAGAGATGATTTTCTTTATAAAAGAAAATTATGCATAACCCTAATGTTGACCTAAAAGGGTAACCCTAGTGTGCACACTTAATAATTAATCAATTATTAATGTGCCTAAGTTTAGCTTAAGTACCTAAAGGAATAAGTGAATTAATTAATTAACCAATATGATATAATTAATTACGTGTAATAACTTATTACTCTAACACTATTGTGCTCCGAAATCTGTGAGTTGTATAGATATCTACATATATATGCATATACATGCATATATTTATGTACATGTAGATATATATATATATGTATATATGTATGTATATATATGTATATATGTATGTATGTATGTTTTTCTAATACTTCTCTTACAATTTCCCTATTTGTCTATAATATTGAGTGCCAGCTAATGTGGATCAAATTTAGAATTGGCAAGCGAATTGTTACATAGATTGCTTGTGTTGTATCAATATGTTTTATGATATTCTTTCCTCCAAACCTGCAAATCAAATTGCTCAATATCGTAGTTTGCCTCTTCTACTCTTCATATTTTAAAGTTATATTTAATGTGGCTTTTTAATCATCTTTCATTTTCCTGTGATTCTTAAGTGTTTTCCTAATAGCTTTTTTACAATTTCCCTATTTGTCTATAATATTATTTTTTTGATTATCCTATAACAAACTGTTCATTATCATTAAAATGTATGATGTGCCTTGAAATCTATGGTGAAATATATGAGAGAGCTAATCTCGAAAATGTTTATATTCTATGAGTTTTTTCATTACAAGATCTTTGATTTTCATTTGAGGATCAATATATAATATTGAAGATCTGATTTCCAGTAAGATTCTCCATTTGAAGGTTTTAAATGACAATAAGGTATATTCTTTTATCATTTATATGGTGGGTTTATTTGATGTTGTATTTTTGTTGTTGTAAATGAAAAGTCTTAATGCTTAATTTATCTTAATTTCACATATAATTTGACCTAAAATCTAAAATTTAACAATCATTATCCTATCATAATGAAAAATGGTCTAGATCAATCCGTGTTTAGTCATTTTCATGTCTTGGATTGATTGCAATTGAGAATACGTCCTCTTGATAGTGCATCCTATGATCTTGTCCTAATTTAAACCTATTTTATGTCTCTCGAGTTGAATATTTGTCTATATTTAAAAGTTATATTTAATGTTGGTTTTTGATCATCTCTCATTTTCCTATGGTTCTTAAGTGTTTTCCTAATAGTTCTTTTACAATTAACTTATTTGTATAAAATATTTAGTGCCAAATAATGTAGCTTGAATTTAGAATATATGTATGTATATATGTATATATATATGTATGTATATATGTATATATATATATATTTGTGGGAAGGTATACTCTAAAGTGTGCGAGAAAATATATTGATTAAGTTGAATTGTCGAAAAATCCATTGTGGTGTTGGTTTGATAGCAAACTATTGTAAAAATCATTGCCTCCACTTCTGTTTTATAATAGATTGGAGGGTTTTAAAATTGTTGTTCTCTAGACTCTGTGAGTTGTATATATATGTATATATGTATATATGTATGTATATATGTATATATGTATGTATGTATGTTTTTCTAATAGTTCTTGTACAATTTCCCTATTTTTCTATAATATTTAGTGCCAAATAATGTGGTTTGAATATAGAATTGACAAGCCAACTATTACATAGATTGCTTGTGTTGTTTCAATATGTTTTATGGTATTCTTTCCTCCAAACCCACAAAGAAAATTGTTCAATATCGTAGTTTTCCTCTTCTATTCTCCATATTTTAAATAGTTCTTTTTAATGTGGGTTTTTGATCATTTGTCATTTTCCTATTATTCTTAAGTGTTTTCCTAATAGCTCTTTTACAATTTCCCTATTTGTCTATAATATTTTTTTTTGAGTATCCTATAACAAACTATTCATTATCGTTAAAATGTATGATGTGCCTTCAAATCTATGGTGAAATATATGATAGCTAATCTCTAGAATGTTTATCTTCTATGAGATTTTTCATTAAAGGATCTTTGATCTTCATTTGAGGATCAACATGTACAATATTGAAGATTTAATTCCCAATAAGGTCTAACATTGTAGCCTTTTTTATGTCAATAAGGTATATTCTTTTATCATTTCTATAGCAGGTTTATTTGATGTTGTATTTTTCTTGTTGTAAATGCAAACTCTTAATCCTTAATTTATCTTAATTTCACATATAATTTGACCTCAAATCTAAAATTTAACAACCATTATCCTATCATAATGACAAATGGTCTAGATCAATCCTCTATTTAGTCATTTCTATGTCTTGGATTGATTGCAAGTGAGAATACGTCCTCTTGATAGTGCATTCTATGGTCTTGTCCTAATTTAAACCTTTTTCCTATCTCTCGAGTTGAATATTTGTCCATATTTAAAAGTTCTATTTAATGTTGGTTTTCGATCATCTGTTATTTTCCTATGGCTCTTAAGTATTTTCCTAATAGTTCTTTTATAATTTACCTATTTAGGTATGTGCAGGATCATCGTGGAAAAAATAGGCCCTTAAGTGGTGATGAAAATTTAGAAAATAAGAGTTAGGCAACTTGATGTAAAAATTTGAATAAGTTATCTATATTATTTCAAAACTATGTAAGAATAGAATCTGTAGCAAATTGAATGTAGTTTCCAAACTACTTGGTTTATTTAAAGAAAATAAAATCTATTTGGTGAAAATTTAAAATTTCAATGTAGTAGTACTTAAATTTCAAGGAAATAATAAGTAGGTGTTTGTCTGACCACCCTAACCACAATAAAATGATAATATTTTTTTATAAGATTTTAGATATAAGTAGAGGACTCATGTCCCAATGTGATGCATATTTTTTTTGTAATTTGTTTCCAAGTAAATAATTAATTATTAATTTTTCATTACAACTTTTAAAAAATATTAAAAGTCATATGTTTGACCACCTTAACTTGGTCAAAACTTCATGAAATTCATTTTTTTTAATCCTATAGTATGTTAATCCTATAGTATGTGAAGAAGCATAGAATGTGATATAATAATTATTTATTAAATTTAAATTAAAGCATAATTTATATTGGTGAAAAGCTGAGAATCTCCTTTAAAAACCCTTTTCGTTTCATCAATTTTGGGTAAAAAAAAAGTCGTCAGCCACATGGGCCATTATATCACTTACATATTGCCACTTTTTGGCCCATCATGATCGTACAGATACCCATTTGTCTATAGTATTTAGTGCTAGATAATGTAGCTTGAATTTAGAATTGAGAATCCAACTCTTACATAGATTGTTTGTCTTGTATCAATATGTTTCATTATATTCTTTTTTCCTCGTCTATTTAAAGCTCCTTGTAACAAAGTGTTTATTGTCGTGGTTTAGCTCTTGTAAGTTCCAAAATTTTGTAGACTGCTATAAACTGCAAACATGGCATTGATCTGTACCTTTGGGTTGCTTTCAATTTTTATGGTCTATGTATGTTTTCCTAAATCTCTTAAATTTATATTAAATGTGGGAATTCGATCATCCATCATTTACTTGTCATTCTTAAGTGTTTTTCTAACAACTCTTTTATAATTTATCTATTTTTCTATAATATTTAGTATAAAATAATGTAGCTCGAATTTTGTATTGGCAAGCTAACTATTACATAGAATGCTTGTCTTGTATCGATATATTTCATGATATTGTTTTTCTCACATCCCCATAATATACTGTTCATTATTGTAGTTCACCTCTTCTATTGCCCATGTTTTTAAGTTCTATTTAATGTGGGTTTCCGATCATCTGTCATTTTCCTATGATTATCAAGTGTCTTTCTAATAGCTCTTTTAGAGTTTCCCTACTTGTCTATAATATTTAGTGCCAAATAATGTAGCTTGAATTTTGAATTGACAAGCCAATTGTTACATAGATTTCTTGTCTTGTATCAATATGTTTCATGATATTATCTTTTTCTCATTTTGTTTGAAGCTCCATGTAACAAGCTATTGATTGGCACAGTTTAGCACTTGTATTCTTCATATCTTAAGCCAGGTAAATTTTTTTTTGCATTTAATTAAGAATTGCGTCCTCATGTGTTTTTTTTGCTTGGCATGACACTTTGGGAGTTTCTTATTCTATTGGTCTTGTGACAAGAATTGTTTTTAACTTTCAAAATTCAATTTTTTTGTAGATTGCTATAACATACAAACATGATATTGACCTGTACCTTTGCAGTGCTTTCAATTTTTTTTGGTATGTGTACGTTTTTTGGCCTCTGGTTACTGTTCCTTGTTATGTATATGAATCTTTGGTGCTATACACATTCTATACACCTTATTGCTTTCTTTTCTTTTCACAAATTTAAGTTAAAATCTATTGAAAGGGAATGGTATGGAATGCAAACTATATATGAAAACTAATGCTATGCAATGCTATTTTCCAACCTTTTATAGCAATGCTATTTTCCAACCTTTTCGCATGTATGTTTTTATAATTTTCCACACTGCAACATTGAATATTTCATTTACTTCCACCTACACCATCGTACAACAATGTCAGACTGCATTAACCCTCATGGGAAATTGTATTGAATTCCTTGAAATATAAAAAGATACATATACGCATATATATGTATTGAATTATGTGTTTCATATTTAAAAATGTACATATAGGAAAATATATATATCCATATATACAAACCAAGAGCATTGTGGCTTGTTTGACAATCCAACAGTAATTTATATATACACATGTATATCTAAACAAATGTGTATGGTATCTTTATTTGTATTTATGTAGACTTTGATTTAAAAATATTTAAAAATATAATAGCACAAAAATGGCTCTTTCGACAATGCAACTTAATCAATATATTTTCTTGCACATTTTGGAGTATACTTTCTCACACTGCAATATTGAATATCACATTTACTTCCTCTAGCACCATAGTACAACAACGCTAGGATGTATAAACCCTCACGTGAGAAAAAAATTACCATTTTGATTTTGTGTATTGAGGCAACCAACTCCACCACCACCAATCCACGTAATTAGCAAACTCAACGTTGTCATAAACAACCCCAAGAAAATCCCCCACCAACTGTCGATGAAAATTGTCCCTAGTGCCAGGGAATCCTATTCACATCTAGGCTGATGAAAATCTTGACGGAAATTTGAAACAAATAGCCCATAGTTAAATGCCAGATGTTGCATTCTATTTTTGTGTTCCAATGTGGGCAAGAACCCCTTGTTGCATATATATTTTAATAGGCTACAATGTTTAAAATATTTTACTAACTTGCAAAACTTTCACCCTCTTCTTATTGTTCCTTCTTTCCACTGTGAACCTTTGATATTATGCCCATTTTTATGCAGGCCCTTTACTTGGCATGTCAATGACTACATAGTCAGGAATAAATATAGTATACACATTTATTTAGATATACCATTTTATATATAAATAGATATATACATGTCTACATATGGATATATATATCTAGTTATATGTGTTTTTCTAAATGTGTAGACAAAGGGGAAATTCAATGCATATATGTACTTAATCATTTTTATTATTGATGTTGTATATCCTATCATGTGGATAAGAAAGAATGAAGGGACCATCTAGCAACATATAGAAATATCTGCATATAGGTATGTATAGAAATATAATGAAAAATTACATGCATACATATATAAGCAACCTGAAAGATAAACATATACATCTAGGGATATATACATTTGCATTTATCATTTTTATTCTTGTTGTTTGGACAATATTAAAAGTGGAATGGTTATACCCATTTTCATTTAATCAAAATAGTAAAATGGTTTCTAGATTATCAATATTTCTAAGTTGTCTACTAGTTGCCATTGGACGTTGCAATACATTAATATTTTATTTTTATTGTGAAATAGAGTTTCCAATCAGTAAACTATAATTGCAAAATTTCCTCCCTCTAAAAGTTCCCACAACTATGTTTGCAGAATCAATCTTTGTGGATGGGTCTCCAAAGCCCCCCAAAATTGATTTGGTGATTGATTTGGTGACATCACCCATAGGTTCAGCTATGGAGTCCAGCTCTGAGGGTACCATCCACCAACCTCTAGATCTTGATTCCGTAAGTTTATATTTCCTTTTCCTTATACCTATTGAAAAATTGTTGTTATTGTTTCCTTCCTCTTTTATAATCAACCTAAACATTTCCTTTTAGTTCCTTTAATTTTAGGATTCTCAAATACATAAATGCACACCACATACCCTTTACTATTTATGTTTCTAGTTTTATTGGCCTTTAGGTGTATACACACATGGCTGACCCTGGTAAGGAATATAGATGTAGAAGTACATATGCATTGATTTTTTCCAACACATAAAAACATCTCTTGGCAACCTTTGTTTGCCTTACTCCTTTTATCCATTTGGTGTGATGAACTATATTTTCCTCAATTGAACTTATCTTTGTAGGATGGAAAGAAATAAACAAATTTGACTTCATTTATAATTCGTTCCATCAATGTTGGAGATGTTGTTCCCTCTCTGGTCCTTCAGCTCTTGTACTTTAAAAAAATTGGCAGTGATAAAGGGCATGTTGAGCAATACAAGGTTGTCTTGTCTGATGGACACCATATGCAAATAAGAAAACTGCCTTCCAAATGCCATGATTTTTTGTTTTGAGGTGCCTTGAAAATAGGGTCCTTCATATGTTTGTGAGACTATGTCTGTAGAAATGTTGAGGATTCAAGGTGGGCTGCATTTTTTATTCTCTTTCTCCTTCGTATGTGACTAATATAATGTGTCCAATATATTGTTTTACTTCCTTTTTAGGGCCTTAAACATATTCAACTTAGTTGTGATTATGTAATATTTTTAAATCATTGGGACCCCTAGGTATCTCTTCAAACAACAAGAAGAGAAAATGCTAGGAATAGTCACCTTCTCCTTCTAAATGGACCCCTAAATTTGGTGTGCAGTTGTCCCCTAAAAAAAAAAATAGTCCTCCAAATGTCAACCTTATTGAAGCTTTGAATATTTATCAAAATGTTTGGTCAGTGAAAGGGCATGTAACACATATTAGAGAGATGCACCATTTCCATAAACAAAGAGGTGAAGGCCAACTTTTCAGTTTTGACATTATAGATATGGAGGGGACAAAAATTCATGTTACTTGTTTTGATGATATTGCTGAATTACATTATGGTCAAGTTGAGATAGGTGCAACTTATTTAATATCAAGAGGTTTGGTGAAGGAAGCAAATAAAAAATTGAATAAATTAAATAGTAATCTGGAATGTTTTTTGGACGAAAATCAACAATAAAACGGTGTTAAGATGGCACCTTTGTGCCAAAAAAACCTCACCCTTTGTGCCAATTAGTGACATAGCCAATTATAGTGAGTATTTTTTGGTTGATATTATTGGTAAATATATGGTAGTTCATTTTGGGTACATATCAACTACTCATAGGAAGAACGGATCTGAAACAATCTGGCGAACTATTAAACTATATGATATCTCTACTTGTTTCATTGATGTTAATTTGTGGTGTGCAAGTTGGCAAGAAAAAGGTGATTCCTTGGAGAAAATGTATCTTTCTAGTGATATAGTCATAGTTGTTGTGTGGGGTGGTTGTGTAGGCTACTTTAATGGAAAATTTATCAACACATCGACAACAACAGTCTTTGACATTTACCCTTCCATTCCTGAGGCAAACACTCTCAGATCCATGGGCCCAATCAAAGTAGAACATAAGGTTTAATCTTATTTTTCACCTCGTAGGCTTCATCCTTCAAATTATAGAGATACTATTGCATTCATCTTGAACAACTGCCTTGGCTTGCCAGAAACTATTGAAGCCATTTTTAAAGAAACCATTCAAATTGAAAAAACTGAGTCTTTTTGTTATCTTGCTCAAGCCCCTTACTGGTTAATCAGAAAGAATGTGAAATAAAATGCACATGCCCCCATGCTAATGTCTATTTTTGTGATCATTTCCAGATGGAAATCGAGGAATGCAACTATTGTTACCTTATGCAACTAAAGTTGCAAGACCATTCTGCCAACCTTTGGTGTATTTCTTTTAATGAACCTGCCATTAGTTTACTAAAAATTCCAGCAAAAGACCTCTACATGTTGCAGGATAGCTTTGAGTCTACAACATATCATATTGTTGTTATTAAAGGCCTTGTTTGTAAGCCTTATATATTTATTGCTTTGATTAGAACAAACACTTACAATTCTGAGGACCAACTTAAAACAACGATTATGAAAGCAACAAAACTTGATCTCCAAGCAAAGTGTAAATTTTTTCTCTCAGATATATTAAGGATATCTTCCCCTGTTTTAGAGAAAAGGCTGCACTAGCGAGCTTACCCTTTGACTTCTCTTTTACACTTTTCAACATTTCTCCTTGTCTTTCCTTTTTAATGCTCACTATGGGATACTAAGACTTTTGTTTTGCAAATATGAATGTAATTTATTCCTAAGTTTTCATATTTATATTTGCACATTCATTGAGCTCCCATGCTTTTGATTTTAATATGGTGCCCACATTGTTTTTAGCCTGCATTGTCACTATGATTCTTGATTCTTGTTATATGTTGAAATTTTTAGTTCTTCCATGTGTGTGTATTCTAAATTCACTTCTTTCCTTCATAATCACTGAATAGAAATATTATCTTCAATGAAAAACATATAACAATAGTCAAATAGTGAAAATGGTTAATAGAGAAATCTGTAGAATACTTGTATATATGTTTTTATATATTCCAATGTTCAAACCATGTTATTCTCCTTGTGATCATCCATATAGCTATACATTTATATACTCATGGATACATATATATTTTGTTATATGTTTTTTGTGTAATTACTCTGACCATCATAACTAATATTCAAATAAAAAATAGTCAAAATAAATAACATCAAAGTAATAAATTATCTACTGCCACATAAGCATTGGAAAAATATGCCATACCTAAAGTTATGGACCTTTTTTTTTTTTAAGAATACTTTTTTATTGAATATTAGCAATTAAAGGCATGAATAATAAATCTTTAAAAAAGGAGAATCCTTTAATGTTCAATACTTTTCATAAATATTATTTAATCCACAACTTCAATTCTACCATGTATTTCTATGCATATGTATCTTAAAATAATTAAATAATAATCTATCAATTTATTGATGAACCTAGACAAAAAGGTCAAATATAGATGTGCATCTAGGTCTAATAAATACAAAACTAAGATAGAGCTAAAATTATATCGTACCTGAAGAAATCTATATAATAGTTGGCTTGTCAATTCAAAATTCAAGCTACATTATTTGGCACAATCACAGGTAAATGGAAGATGATTGGAAATCCACATAAAATAGAACTTAAAAACCATGGAGAATAGAAGAGGTGAAAAATTACTAACCCTAACCATAGTTTTTTGAGGAAAGAAAGAAGATTTAACTACAATTTCTCATATGGTAATGCGCATAATGCCAAAGATGCACAGAGATAACTACAAACAATAAATGAAGGGAAAAAAGTGTATGTGTATGTGTATGTATATGAATATGCATATGTATGTGTATGTGTATGTGTATGTGTATGTGTATGTGCATGTGCATGTGCATGTGCATGTGTATGTGTATGTGTATGTGTAAGTGTATGTATATGTATGTGTATATGTATGTGTGTCTATGTATATTTATAAGTATAATGTCGATCTAGAAAAAATTATCTTTTGATCATTTCTCTCTTTTTCTCTTCTTGTAAACTACTTTCATAAATATATACTTATGTGCATTACATTTTTTCCTAATATATGATAATACTCCATGCAATTTGTTAGGACTTGCACAAGCCTATTCACAATGATGGTGGAGTTTTTTGACCACATGGGTTGGTAGTGGTGGAGTTGGTTGCCTTGCTCAATGGGTACAAAATGGTAAAATCCTACAATCCACCCCCATTAGCTAGCAGATTAGATGGTTTAAAAAGTGTTGTGCTCTGCAATCTGCAGCGTCTCGACCCCCTCTTGTTGCTATAAGTTGTTTTCCAGTATATTTTTGTCATCCCATACACATCTAACTAGAGACATATTGAACCATAAATATTATGCTTTTGGGATGATAAGGGAATGGATCCCCTAAAACTTTCTAGGGTTTTCACCAAGAAGGAAGAGGATGTCCCCTTGTGGGAGCACAAATATTGTGATTCATTCAATTGTAAGAAATTGAATAGGTTTGCAATGTTAATATGAAGTATGCTAAATGCTGAAATCTGATAAATAAATCTAACTATTGCATGGAAGCTAATGAACACTATATTGTTTGAAAACATGTGATGTAATGCAACAAGGATAAAGTAATGAGAATATGAAGCAAGATAACTTAATAAAATAAAACAAGTGCACCTAGAAATTGAAGAGGGATGAGGTAGAGAACGAAGAAGCCTCTAAAAATCTAGAAAATCTAAGTTTTAAGCCCACTAGGACACTTACGCCAAGTTGGGTGACCTAGTCCCTTTTTTGGAAAACTGCTCCAAGTTCCATTTTAGCCAATTGGGTGCTCAAATCTGCAAAAATATTTGATATAAACCTCCACTAGGACTAGGTCTCCATTATTGGTGACCTAGTCCCTTTCAACTATTTGGGAAAACTGAAAGTGGACACATAGGCCTTTGGTTTGCACTTTTCTTCTTCACGGGAATCCAGACTCAGACCTACAAAATCATCTACAAAACATATTATATTTTGGTTTCTAATGTGGGGTTTTCCTTGGTCAAACCCCTAGTTTGTATTTAAACTTATAAAGAGATAGAAAATCTGCATAAACCCTATTCCTAAGTGTGTCTAGAACTAGGAAAACCTGAAATAAGAAAAAACCCTATTCTATTGTGCTAAAATAAGACGCATATAAGAGATTTGAATGATACAAGACTTCAATCCAAGAAATCCTACAACATTAAAAATTAATGTGAAAGGAATGAAAATGGTATGCAAACCTCAAATATGAAGATGGGATAAAAGTGGAAGATGGAGTCACTTTGAAAACAGTCTTTAGGTGTGATTTGGTGGCTAGTTGCACCTCCTCAACCCAGATTTCTCCATGATTCTCCATAGGCATCCATATTCAACCTTTCACAATGTGAGATCTTCAATGGGAAGTGAGCTTGAAGACCTGCAAAATCCCTAGTTTTCTATCCAAAAGCTTCAACTTTGCTGTGAAAGAGAGGTGAAACTTCTTAAGGAAGGTGTTTTGCACTTGATTCTTGAAGTTGCTTGTGAAAAATGACCAAAAAGTTGTGAAAATGACCTAAAAACAAGTATTTATAAGAAAAAATACCTAATTTTTGGTTATTTTGACCTAAGAGGCCGACACCCATCAAATTGTTTTTTAGCAAGATAGACATTTTCCCGTTTAAAAATGCAAAAATCCCTAAAAAGGACTAGGTCACCAACTTGGGCAACCTAGTCCCACTAGGGGTTTTTGAGGTGGGTTTAGTGATACTTGAATATTTTTGAGGTTGTTTGTCAGGGCTTGCATAATTCCTTGGGTAAAATAGGCCTCAAAGTCAAAAAAATGAACCTTAAGGGCCTATAAATGTTGTTTTAGGATGATTATTGATGAAAGGGGACCTAAAGTAGGACCAAAATGGGCACAAAATTGTCCTTTTCTTCAAAGTTATACATTTTTTGGTGACACATTTAGCCCCCACTTTAGTGCCCATATGACTACATGCATATGTAAGCTAAAGGACTCTAAACAATCAATGCACTTTATTTTCATTAAAGGATACTCATTAAAAGGTGGGAGAATGAAGCCCCCATTGTAGGTATCTGCAAAACCACAACATTAGGAACCGCATCCTATAGAACAAATTAATTAGAAGTCCAAAAATCCTCTTATCTAATTCCTAGGGATCAAATTTGAGGGTAGATGTATGCCCCCCTTGATTTCACTTACTTTATGGAGGTGGAATCAAGGTAGAAATCTAGCGACATCGAATGAGGACACACATATCGGAGGGAATTTCCAAGTACCATGCCACATAATGATAGGTGAGTGATGATTTAGGGAATGGAAACATTATTATGACACAAAAAATGACATAAAAAATAGAGCTCACTAGCACTCGGTATGTTGATTTGAATGGAAAGCACACTAAAAGGTTTAACATGGTAAAAGTACAAATGTGCATAGATGGGAAAATGAGATAGAGTAAAAGGAAGGAAAATGGATTAATGTATCGCTTAATTATTCATTTACCTTTTTTGTAGCATGAGAGTGACAAGAAGAGAATGAAAGGATGTCGATCAGACATGATTTCACACTTGCGAGATTTGACGTGCTACATGACCAGGTAGCCCGTGGTGAGCGACAACACAAGTTGAGTCGATCTTCGAGCCTTTTCTTTGTGATATTTTAATTATGGGATGAATTGGATGCATATTTAGGTCAATTTAGGATCTTGGAAATTTTTTTTGCAAAGTGTCCCTTTTATTCGCAAAGTGTCCCTTTTGTTCGCAAAGTGACTCATTTCTTCGTGAAGTGTCCCAAAAGGGTTCTAAAGTGTCTAGGGCCTTTAGGAAAAGAAAACTACAATAAAATTAGCACACTTGCATGATTAATTAGAGTAGAATTGGAGAAATTAGATGATTTAGATAACATATTTTGATGGTTTTGATAGGTACGCAATGATCTTGTCAGTGTCTCGGTGGGAGACAACTAAGTTTTCTAAGAGATCTAGACCCCACTTTGTCAATAGAAGAGACAAAACACCTATAGGAGGTAGGCATATATTGGGTGTACATCATGTCCCCTATGAGTTACCATGATGTGATGTTGATGGTGTTATGTGAACATTGGAACGTAGATACTTGCACCTTCCACTTTCCCACAGGAGAGATGACCATCACTTTAGAGGATGTACATAGGATACTCAGGTCCCTATTCTGGGGGAGCGAGTGCACCTCCAAAGGGGTTAGTATCTCCATGAGAAGTGGCCAGACATGCAGTATTGCCTTGGTAGACTGGTCCATGATGATAGAGTGACGGGACAAATTGTTGTAGCACTCTTATTATACTCATGAGCGCCAGTAGTGATGCAAATTATGATGCATAATGTCACATTGGTTCTCCTACTAGATGGATGAGAAGAACACCTCAAGGGTAGGCTAGTGCACCTGATACGAGAGATGGTGGAGCACATGATAGTCTGGAGATGGTAAATCCTGGTGCACTTATATTATGATCTTAGGCAATTTGTCTTTCGAGAGCTGGATAACATGGTACATTGTACGATTTTGTAGGTGTGGTGCCTAGAGAATATCACATGTACTAGGTTGATTGGATTTCCATGTCTAATAGTAGTAGGGCATCCACAAGCATTTGGCTATCCTCTCTGATGGCTATGGTAGTATGGGGATCTACATTTTTGGAGGGTGAGGCTAGATCAACTAAAAGAGGATGACATTCTATGGAGACCATACTAGCTTGTACTATAGTGGCCAGATCACAATTGATAGCTAAGGAGACTGCAGATGGAGAGATTTTTGGTAGGGCAACATGATAACTAGTGCAACCTTTCTACTATGATTAGGTGATGAGATAGTTTGGACAGATCCAGAGACCACCATAGGCACGATCATCGTTTAAGAGGTCAATGTGGAGTGCGTGGAGACTGGGTGATGCAACATGGTTCACAGTAGATGATGTTGTCCAAAGTGACTTTGACTATTCTGATCACAACTAGCCGCCGTTTCTGACGCAGATGATGTCGATGTCACATGGCATCATGAGGAGTGTTGGATAGCATCATGAACAAAACTAGTGTTTCTGATGGATAAACCAGTAGGGGATGCAAGACCTATACCAGATGAGGGGGATGAGAGAGGAAAAACCCGAGGAGACACGCTATAGGGCTGCAAACATATTTTATTGACATTATGGATGAGAATTGTGATGAGGATGCAAACCTAGATTATGATGGACAAGAGCGAGAGGGGAAGGATCGGGATCAGGATCAGGAGGAGGAGGAGGATAGGGTTGAGGAGTCCCCCTTGAGTGAAGGCGATGAGGCAACAACTGGAGATTGATATGATTGGGGAGAGACTGCACCCATCCATATGATTAGATCTCAGATAGCAGCAACAATAGGCACCAACACTCATAGTCGAAGAGAGGCTAGCATGTCATCTATCCCCCCTACACAAGATGAGGTTGATATCGCTCATCCCACTAGAGATATAGGTGATGATAATTGACTTTGATACATGCATTTTAGATTTGATGTATATGTATACTATGATGTGTACTGAATAATTTTTTCTTTTATCTTGTAGGGCCCTCAAAGGATTGGTGGGATCTCTATCATCAGGTGGCTGTAGAGATGGTGCTCGCATCTTTCGATGAAGAGGAGATGGAATCTTATTACGTTCTCCCACCTATCATGGATTAAGATCTAGAGATGTAGAGACCCTTCATGACACTTCAGGCAACATACGAGGGTTTGAGAAGATAGATCTGCTTAGCTAGGGTTGTACCATAGGCATAGTCTTCATAGACTCTAGTAGAGGTGGAGAGACTAGAGAGAGAGGTGGCACAACTATAGGTAGAGAGGGACTAGATAGCAAGATATAAATGAGTGACACTTGTGCGGATGGAAGGGATGGAGTTCACGATCAGGTTTAGTGGATTATGATCACGATTGCATACAACTCTCTCTGGACGTCCAACTATTGATGCAACACAAGTACCAAATCTTGAGGAATTTGGTAATCACAGTCCTCTATCACATTGTATATTATGATGATATGTACATAATTTTTTTTATATATAAATACATGCAGTTATTTTGATGTTAAATGTTGTGATTTAATATGGGAATGTTAAAAAATAAATGTGATTAATTAAATAGCCTTGTGAAGATTACTTAATTAATGCCCACATGATTTAACAAATCTGATGTGATCTA
The DNA here is from genome assembly GCA_007115665.2 of Sequoiadendron giganteum. Taxonomy (NCBI): domain Eukaryota; kingdom Viridiplantae; phylum Streptophyta; class Pinopsida; order Cupressales; family Cupressaceae; genus Sequoiadendron; species Sequoiadendron giganteum. The sequence goes on along the minus strand of VCHN02000014.1, from coordinate 3,355,637 downwards.
ATTTAAAAAATTATTGTAGTTTCTATTAGATACAACATAAATATTAAGTATGTTATGCATGCATTTTTAGTAACATGAAACATAAGGAGACATATGGAATAATATGAAATATGTATTAATTATAAAATAAAATTAAATAATCACTCTGTTTTTCAAGACACATGCATAATGATTTGTCAAGAATGAAGAAATGAGAAAGCATATAGGATAGAATCCAATAGCCCCAACAACATTGCTCTATTATTCATACCATCCACAAGGAAATAAGAGATAATACGAACGCAAATATGCGGCATTAATGGGGTCCTTAAGAGGAGTGCCATCGCGTTTAGTTAAGATATAAGCACCAAATCCATAATTCATATTGACCACATAGGGGCCTAACCAATTAGGATTGAACTTTCCTTTTTCAGCATAGTCAGTGATGGTATTACGTTGGTTTTCATATAAAACCAAATCACCATTGTTAAATGTTCAAGGAATGACACCAATATTGTGTTTGCATTGTAATTGCATAGCATAAGCTTGAAGATGCTTGAGAGCATTGATGCGCTATTCATCAAGCATTTTCAAGTTGGTGTAATCATTGTTCTGCATAGGTTTCATTATCAACAAGACCTTGGAGAGTGATAGGCCCACAATGCATATTTTAATTGCGTATGCCAATATTTTTGGTTTTGGTTAATAGTCTTCTTAAGGATTTGTTCTAGAATTTTATTAGTACTTTCAGCTTGGCCATTAGACTGAGGGTAGTAAAGTGTTGAAAATTGATGTTGAATGTGAAAGGTCTCGAGGAATTTCTTCACATCTTTTTTTTAAATGATGTGCCATTAGCTAAAACTAACACATAAGGAAGGCCAAAGCAAGTGATGATGTGTTCCAATAAGAAATGACATATCACATTGGTAGTGGTAGATTAGAGAGGAATAGCTTCGACCCATTTGGTGAAATAGTCAGTACTAGTAATGATAAATGTATGTCCAGCGGAGGATGGAGGTGAGATTTTACCAATTAGGTCCAAGCCCCACACAAAGAATGGCCAAATAGGTATTTAGGCACAGAGCGTAGAAGCGGGAGCATGGATCAAATTGGTATTTTCTTGGCATTGATGGCATTGCTTAACATACACATAACAATCTCTTTCCATGATTTTCCAGTAATAACCCATGTGAAGGAGCTTTTACACTAAGGTTTTTCCTCCAAAATGACCTCCACAAGTGCTAGAATGGGCTTGTTTGAGGGAAATATGAGTTTTAGCATCCTTTAGACATCATAGAAGAATTCCATCAAAGGATCTTTGATACAATGTATTAGCAAGGATTATGTACTTGGTGGCTAACTTTATGAGGTGAATGCGGGTATTTCTGGTCGTAGGCTGAGGAATGGTACCATCCTTTAAATAGTTATAGATGGCATCATACTATTCACATGAACTATTTAGAAAAGTTGGGAGAACATCATCAGACTGATCGTGGATGGAAGGTTTCATAATGGGGTGGATGGTAAACATCACTTTTTTAGAAGGATTGATAAGAGAGATAAGAGAGGTTGTACTAGCCATTGCATCTGCATGTCGATTGTCTTTGCACAAGGGATTTTATCAATGGTGAATGAGTCAAACTACTCAAAAAAAATTAGAATGAGATCCATATATTGTGATAGTTTAGGGTAGGTGCATGGAAATGGGTATCCAATTTGTGGCCAATTTAAATTTTCATCCCGAAATAGCAAAAATGCGAGCACATTATAGTAAAATGCACTTGTGTTATTGTTTAAATTTCAAAAAACATGCGCATTTTGAGATAAAAAAACATGCGCATTTTGAGTTCAAAAAATGTGAATTTTTTGAAATAAAAAATAACATTTCAAAAATGCGAGCGCGTTATAACATGCTCGCATTTTGGTCTACATTGAATTTTATTTTTTTCTCTTTTTCTTGTCCCTTTCTTCTTGTTATCTTTCAAGGAAACTATATACATGAAATAAGTTGACAATTACATATGGACATTTACTTTCTTATACTTAAGTTATATTTCATGTATATAGGCAGGATGTTTGAGAGTGGTTTCAGATCTCTAGGAGCTATAATGCAAATTCTAATTTTTGGAAGATCTTAAAAAATTTAGACAGTCAAATTTCAGTAATCAGGAGGTCAAATTTTAGTAGTCAACAAGTTATATCATCTTTCTCTCTCACTCTCTCCTTCTCTCTACTCTCTATCTCTCCATTCCCTCTCTCTCTCCCTTCCTCCCTCTCTCCCCTCTCTCTCTCACACACCCCTTTATCTCCTCCCTACATCTACCTCTCTCCCTCACCTCTCTACTTCTCTATATCTATTCTCTCTATCTACATCTCCTTCCCTCTCTACTTATCTTTATCTCCTCTTTCTCTCTCTCTTTACCTACCTCTCCCTCCATCACTTTGTATGTCACCTATGTCTCCCTCTCTACTCTCTATCTCTCCTCTCCCTCCCTTTACCTATATCTCTCTCTCACTCTCTATCCCTCTCTATCCCTCTCTTCCACCTCTTTCTCTCTAACTCTCTCCTCTCTATCTCATAATTATCTCTCCCTCCCTCTCACTCTCTCTCATTCTATCCTTTCTATCTCACCACTCTCTCTATCTCCCTCCCTAACACTCCCTCCCTCCCTCCTTCCCTCTCTACGTCTCTCTATCTCTCCTCTCCCTCCCTCTCTCAACCTCACCCCCCCTCCCATTCTT
>VCHN02000014.1:3334469-3352646 GCA_007115665.2 Sequoiadendron giganteum | reverse complement strand
TCTCCTTCCCTCTCTACTCTCTTTCTCTCTCTCCCTCTCTCACACACTCACCTCTATCTCCTCCTTTCCTCTCCCTCCATCCCTCCACTCTCTACTTATATTTATCTATCATCTATCTCTACATCTCATTCCCTCTCTATTAATATTTATCTCCCCTCTCCCTCTCTTTGTCCACCTCTCCCTCCATCACTCTATATCTCAACTGTGTCTCCTCCCTACCTATTTCCCTCTCGACTCTCTTTCCTCTCCCTCCCACTACCTCTCTCTCTCTCTCACACACACCTCTATCTCCTCCCTACCCATCCCTCCATCCCCTCTCTACTCTCTATATCTCCTCTCTCTACATCTCCTTCCCTCTCTACCTATATTTATCTCCCCTCTCCCTCTATTTACCTACATCTCCCTTTATCACTCTGTATCTCACCTATGTTTCCCTACCTACCTAGGGTTGAGGGATTAAGGTTGAGGGTTGAGGGTAGAGGGTTTAAGGTTTGAGGGTTGAGGTTTTAAGGTTGAGGGTAGAGGGTCCAATGTATAGGGTAGAGGGTATATTGGTTGAGGGATTGGAGTTTAAGAGTTGAGGGTTGAGGGTTGAGGGTTGAGGGTTGAGGGTTGAGGGTTGAGGATTTAAGGGTTGAGGGTTCAAGGATTAGGTTAGAAAGTTTACTTGAGTTTAAGGGTTTAAGGGCTGAGAGTATAGGGTTGAGGGTAGAGGGTATTGGATTGAGGGTAGAGGGTAGAGGGTTTAAGGGTTAAGGGTTGAGTGTTTAAGGGTTTAAGGGTTGAGGGTATAGGGTTAAGGGATTAAGGAAGAGAGGGAGGGATGGAGGGAGGGAGATATGGAGGGAGAAGTGAGATAGTGAGAAGTAGAGAAGAGGAGGGAGGGATAGAGATAGATGAGGGTTGAATATCCAACGTATAAGGTAGATGGTTAAGGGTAGAGGGGAGATAGATAGAGGGAGTGATTGAGAGAGACAAAACTGAGAGGGGGAGAGAATTGAGAGAGAGAGAGGGAGGGAGTGGGAGAGAGATATAGGGAGGGGGTTAAGGGTAGAGGGTAGAGGGTTTAATGGTTTAGCATTTAAGGGTTTATGGTTAAGGGTAGAGGGGAGAGAGATAGAGGGAGTGATTGAGATAGAGAGAGAGACCTAAAAGAGGGAGAGGAGGTAGGTGGGAGAGGGTTGAGAGAGAGAGGGATAGAGTGGGATAGAGATAGAGGAAGGGAGGGTTAAGGGTAGAGGGTAGAGGGTAGAGGGTAGAGAGTTTAAGGGTTGAGGGTTTAGGATTAAGGGTAGAGGGTTAAGGGTTTAAGAGCTTAGGGTTTAAGAGTTAAGGATATAGGGTAGAGGGTTTAGAGTAGAGGGGAGAGATATAGAGGGAGTGGGTGAGAGAGAGAGATACTTGAGAGAGGGAGAGGAGGAAGGAGGGAGAGACTTGAGAGAGAGAGAGAGGGAGGGAGAGAGTAGGAGAGACATAGAGGGAGGTAGGGTTAAGGGTAGAGGGTAGAGGGTTTAAGGGTTTAGGGTTTAGGCTTAAGGGTGAGGGGAGAGATATAGAGAGAGTGACTAAGAGAGAGACCTGAGAGAGAGAGAGGGGGTAGGAGGGAGAGGGTTGAGAGAGAGAGAGAGGGAAGGAGGGAGTAGGAGAGAGATAGAGGGAGGGAGGGAGGGTTAAGGGTATAGGGTAGAGGGTTTAAGGGTTATGGGTTTAATGTTTAAGGGTCTAAGGGTTTAGGGTTTAAGGGTTAATGATAGAGGGTTTAACGTTAATGGTAGAGGGGAGAGATATAGAGGGAGTGAGTGAGAGAGAGATACTTGAGAGAGGGAGAGGGGGTAAGAGGGAGAGACTTGAGAGAGAGAGAGAGAGAGGTAGGGAGTGGGAGAGATAGAGGGAGGGGGGGTTTAAGAGTTTAGTGTTTAAGGGTTAAGAGTTTAGGGTTAAGGGTAGAGGGGAGAGAGATAGAGGGAGTGAATAAGAGAGAGAGAGACCTAAGAGAGGGAAAGGGGTTAGGAGGGAGGGAGAGGGAGTGGGAGAGAGATATAGCATAGAGGGTATAGGGTTTAAGGGTTAAGTTTAAAAGGTTGAGGGTGGAGGGCAGAGGGGAGAGAGATAGGAGTTATTGAGAGAGAGACTTCAGTGAGGGAGAGGGGGTAGGAGGGAGATAATTGAGAGAGAGATAAAGAGAGATATGGAGGGAGTGGTAGAGAGGTAGAGAGGTAGAGGGTAGAGGGTTTAAGGGTTAAGGGTAGAGGGGAGAGATAGAGAGAGTGAGAGAGAGAGAGGGAGGGAGTGGCAGAGAGATAGAGGGTAGAGAGTTAAGGGTAGAGGGTAGAGGGTAGAGGGGAGATAGATATAAGGAGTGAGTGAGTGAGAGAGAGACTTGAGAGAGGAAGAGGGGGTAGGAGGGAGAGACTTGAGAGAGAGAGAGGGAGGGAGAGAGTTGGAGACAAATAGAGGGTAGAGGATAGAGGTTTTAAGGGTTAAGGGTAGAGGGTATATAGATAGAGGGAATGAGTGAGAGAGAGAGACCCGAGAGAGGGAGAGAGGGTAGGATGGAGAGAAGTGAGAGAGAGAGAGGGAGAGAGAGTGGGAGAGAGATAGAGGGTAGAGGGGTAAGGGTAGAGGGTAGAGTGTTTAAGGGTTAAGAGTTTAGGGTTTAGGGTTAAGGGTAGAGGGGAGAGAGATAGATGGAGTGAGTGAGATAGAGGGAGTTAATGGGAGAGAGATAGAGGGAAGAGGGTTCAAGGTAGAGGTTTAAGGTTTAAGGGTAGAGGGGAGAGAGATAAAAGGAGTGAGTGAGTAGGAGAGAGATGTGAGAGAGGGAGAGGGGGTAGGAGGGAGAGACTTGAGAGAGAGATAGGGAGCGAGTGAGTGGGAGAAAAATAGAGGGTAAAGGGTAGATGGTAGAGGGTTTAAGGGTGTAGGTTTTAAGGGATAAGGTTTTAGGGTTAAGGGTAGAGGGGAGAGAAATAGAGGGAGTGAGTGAGTGAGAGAGGCTTGAGTGGGTGATGGGGTACAAGGGAGAGTATTGAGAGAGAGAGGGGGGGTATGAGGGAGAGTGTCTATATCTCCCCTCCCTCTCTCCCTCTCTCTCAAGTCTCTCCCTCCTACCCCCTCTCCCTCTCTCAAGTCTCTCTCTATCACTCACTCCTATCTCTCTCCCCTATACCTTTAACCTTAAACCCTTAAACCCTCTACCCTATACCATTAACCCTCTACCCTCTATCTCTCCCCCACTCCCTCTCTCTCTCTCTCTCAAATCTCTCCCCCCTCCCCCCTCTCGCTCTCTTAGGTATCTCTCTCTCTCTTAGTCACTCCATCTATATCTCTCCCCTCTAACCTTAACCCTAAACCCTTAACCCTTAAACACAAACCTTAGACCCTCTACCCTCTACCCTTAACCCTCCCTCCCTCTATCTCTCTCCCACTCCCTAATCTCTATCTCTCAAGTCTCTCCTCTACTTCCTCTCCATCTCTAGGTATCTCTCTCTCACCTACCTACCCAATCCTCTATATCTCTCCTCTACCCTCTCTACCCTCTACCCTTAACCCTCTAAACCCTAAATCCTAAACCCTTAACCCTTAACCCTAAACTCTCTACCTCTACCCCAACCCTTCTATATCTTCCCACTCCCTCCCTCCCTCCCTCTCTCTCAAACCTCTCCCTCCTACCCCCTCTCCCTCTCTCAGGTCTCTCTCTCTTAGTCAATCCCTCTATCTCTCTCCCCTCTACCCTTAACCTTAAAACCTAAACACTTAACCCTTAAACCATCTACCCTCTATCTCTCTCCCACTCCCTCACTCTCTTTCTCAAGTATCTCTCTCCTACCCCCTTTTCCTCTCTCAAGTCTCTATCTATTGCTCACTCAGCCCATCTATATCTCTCCCCTCTACCCTTAATCCTCTACCCTCTACCCTTAACCCTTAAACCCTTAATCCTCTACCCTCTACCCTTAATGGTAAACCCTAAACACATAACCCTTAAACCCTTAAACCCTCTACCCTCTACCCTCTACCCTCTACCCTCTATCTCTCTCCCACTCCCTCCCTCTCTCTCTCTCAAGTCTCTCCCTCGTGCCCTCTCTCCCTCTCTCAAGTCTCTCTCTTTCACTCACTCACTCCTTCTATCTCTATCCCCTCTACCCTCTAGCCTTAACCCTTAAACCCTTCAACCCTCTACCCTAGCTTTGCAATTTGGTGAAATTGGGAATGTAGTGGTCTGTTTGAAAAAATGGGTCCAAGAAATGGGGTCTCTCAGTGATTTACATCATCGAGAGACCCCATTTCTTGGGACCATTTTTTCAAATAGGCAAGCTAAGTTGCTAATTTCATTGAATTGCCAAGCTAGTGGGCTCATTGGCTTGCCAATTCGGTGAAATTGGCAATGTAGTGGCCTGTTTGAAAAAATGGGTCCAAGAAATGGGGTCTCCAGGTGATGTAAATCATCGGGAGACCCCATTTCTTGGACCCATTTTTTCAAATAGGGCAAGTTAGGTTGTCAATTTCACCAAATTGGAAAGCTAGTGGGCCCATTGGCTTGCCAATTCAGTGAAATTGGCAAGCTAGTGGGCCCACTGGCTTGCCAATTCGGTGAAATTGGCAATGTAGTGGCTTGTTTGAAAAAATGGGTACAAAAAATGGGGTCTCCTAGTGATTTACATTTCTTGGACCTATTTTTCAAATAGGCAAGTAAGGTTGTCAATTTGACCAAATTGCCAAGCTAGTGGGCCCATTGGCTTGCCAATTCGGTGAAATTAGTAATGTAGTGGTCTATTTTGAAACAATGGTTCCAAGAAATGGGGTCTCCTGGTGATGTAAATCATAAAGAGACCCCATTTCATGGACCCAATTTTTCAAACAGGACAAGTTAGGTTGCCAATTTCACCAAATTGGCAAGCCAATGGGCCCACTGACTTGCTAATTCGATGAAATTAGCAATATAGTTGCCAATTTCACCCTCTCTCAGGTCTCTCTCTCTTTCCCCTAAACCCTAACCCCTATACCCTATAAACCTAACCTTAAAGCTTCAACCCAAAACCCTCAACCCTATACCTAATATCCTAAACCCTAGTCCCTATACCCTATAAACTTAACCTTATACCTTCAACCTTATACCTTAAACCATATACCCTACACCCTCAATCCTTATCCCTATACCCTATACCCTAAACCCTAAACCCTAAACATTATCCCTAAACCCTTAACCTTATAATTAAACACTAGGTCCTACATTAAACCTTGTACCCTAAACCTTGAACCCTAAACCCTCAACCCTAAATCCAATACCGTCAACCCTATACCCAATATCCTAAACCCTAAACCCTATACCCTATACACTTAACCCTACACCACCAACCTTGAACACTATACCTCAACCCTACACATTCAACCCTCATCCCTATACCCTATACCCTCAACCTGATAACCTAAGCCCTGAACATCATCACCCAACCCTATACTTAAACCCTAAACCCTAAACCATAAAACTCAATCCTAAACCCAATACCCTCAACCCTATACTCTCAACCCTATACCTTAAACCCTAAACCATACACCCTCAAGCCTCATCTATATACCCTACACACACAACCTTATAACCTAAACCATAAACATTATCCCTAAACCCTATACTTAAATGGAAAACCCTACACTCTCAAGCCTTAACCGTACCCCCTAAACCCTAATCCCTATACCCTATACACTTGATGTCATACCCTCAACCCTCAACCCTCAAACTTGTATATAAATTCCAAAACCTAAACCATCAACCCTAAACCAAATATCCTCAACCCAATACCCTCAACTATCTACCCAATATCCTAAACCATAATCCATATACTCTATACACTTAACCTTATACCCTCAACCCTAAACACTATACCTCAACCCTCAACCCTATATCTTAAACCCTAAATCCTAAACCCTCATCCCTCATCAGGCTATACCCTATACCCTCAACTTTATACGTAATATCCTAAACCCTAAACCCTATTACCTATACACTTAACCCTATCACCTCAACCCTATACCTTAAACACTAAACCTTACACCCTCAACCCTCATAGGGGGAATGAGAAAGAAGGGTAGGGAGGGATTGGGGAGAAAGAGAGAGGTTGGGAGGGAAAGAGGAGATAAAGATAAGTAGAGAGGGAAGGAGAGGTAGATAGACATGAGAGATAAAGAGTAGATAATGAAGGACGAATGGAGGGAGAGGTATGGAGGGAGAGAGAGGGAGGTGAGAGAGAGGTGAGATAGAGAGCAATAAAGAGAGTGTGGTAGGGAGTGATAGAGGGATATGTAGGTAGAGAGGGATAGGTGAGACCGAGAGATGTAGAGAGAGATATAGATAGATGGAAGGAGGGAGGGTGGGTGGGCATGAGAGGGGGGGAAGGGAGGGGTAAAGAGGGATATGCGAGATAAAGATAAGTAGAGAGAGAGTGGTGACATATAGAGAAGGAGAGAGTTATAAAGAGGGAAATAGAGAATGGTGAGATAAAGAGGAGAGAGTGAGAGAGAAAGAGGGTGAGGGATGAGTGAGAGTGAGAGTGAGAGTGAGAGAGAGGGGTAGAGTGAGAGTGAGAGAGAGGGGTAGAGTGAGGGAGAGGAGAGATAGAGAGCAGATAGGTGAAAATGTAGGGAGAGATACATCTAGTGAGAGAGATATAGGGCTAGGGGAGATAAATATAATTAGAGAAAGAACAAGAGGTAGAGAGAAGTAGAGAGAGAATAAGGGAGGGAGAGAATCAAGATAGGGAGGTGTAGAGAGAGTGGTAGGGAGTGATGGATGGAGAGGTAGGTAGAGAGCATTTAGGGAGATAGAGAGTAGAGAGGGAAGGAGAGGGAGAGGTATGGAGGGGGAGAGAGGGAGGTGAGAGAGAGGTGAAATAGAGAGCAATAGAGAGAGTGTGGTAGGGAGTGATGGTGGGATATGCGGGTAGAGAGGGATAGGTGAGATAGAGAGAAGTAGAGAGAGATAGAGATAGAGGGAAAGAGTGAGGGTGGGTGAGAGAGGGGAGGAAGGGAGAGGTAAAGAGGGATAGGTGAGATAAAGATACGTAGAGAGAGAATGGTGACATATAGAGAAGTAGAGAGTTACAAAGAGGGAAAGAGAGAATGGTGAGATAGAGGAGAGAGTGAGAGAGTAAGAGGGTGATAGAGGAGTGAGAGTGAGTGAGAGAGAGGGATAGGGGAGATAAAGACAATTAGAGAGGAAAGGAGAGGTAGAGGGAGAGAAGTAGAGAGGGAATGAGGGAGGGAGGGAGAGAAGAAAGATAGAGAGGTGTAGAGAGAGTGTTAGGGAGTGATGGATGGAGAGGTAGGTAGAGAGGGATTAGGGAGGTAGAGAGTAGAGAGGGAAGGAGAGAGAGAGGTATGGATGGAGAGAGTGGGAGGTGAGATAGAGAGTAATAGAGAGAGAGTGGTAGGTTGTGATGGATGGAGAGATAGGTAGAGGGGAGATATAGATAATTAGAGAGGGATGGAGAGAGGGAGAGAGAGGTGAGATAGAGAGAAATAAAGAGTGGTGGAAGGAGAGGTAGGTAGAGAGAGGGAGAGAGGAGATAAAGATAAGTAGAGATGGAAGGAGAGGTAGAGATAGAGAGAAGTAGAGAGGGAATGAGGGAGGGAGGGAGAGGTAGGGAGGGAGAGAAAGGTGAATAGAGAGGTGTAGAGAGAGAATGGTAAGGTTTGATGGATGCAAAGGTAGGTAGAGAGGGATTGGGAGATAGAGAGTAGATAGGGAAGAAGAGAGGGAGAGAGAAGTATGGAGGGAGAGAGAGGGAGGTGAGAGAGAGGCTAGGTAGAGAGGAATAGAGAGAGTGGTAGGGAGTGATGGAGGGAGAGGTAGGTAGGTAGAGAGAGAGAGATGAAGGGAGGGAGATAGAGATAAGTACAAAGGGAAGGAGTGAGGGAGGGAGAGAGAAGTGAGGTAGAGAGAATTAGAAGGGAAAGGAGAGACAAACAAAGAGAGAGAGAGTTCTTGAGATCAAGGGAGAGAGAGTCAAAAAAAGGGATAGAGATAGTGAGAGAGAGGTCTAGAGTGTAAGAGATAAAAATGAGTGAAATAGAGAGAGAAATAATACAATTTTTTGATTACTAAAATTTGACCTCTTGATAATTGAAATTTGACTAAGTTTGAAATTTGTGAGATCTTTCAAAAACTAGAAGAGAGAGAGGGGAGAGAGGGAGGAAGGGAGAGAGAGAAGGAGTGGAGAGATAGAGAGCATAGAGAAGGAGAGAGTGAGAGATAAAGATGATAGAACTTTCTGACTACTAAAATTTGACCTCCTAATTACTGAAATTCGACATGTTGATTGCTGAAATTTGACTAGGTCTAAGATTTTTAAGATCTTCCAAAAACTAGAATTTGCATTATAACTCCTAGAGATCTAAAATCACTCTCAAAAATCCTGCCTATATACATGAAATATAACTTAAAGTATAATAAATTAAATGTCCATATATAAATGTCAAGTTATAACGCGCTCGTGTTTTGTCAACACATTCACAAAACATAAAAAATGCATTCACAAAACATGTCAAAACTAAGATATAGCGTACTCGCGTTATATATTGCTTTGGGAATCCCAAAGCCTTATGATTGGTATTTGACTTGGAATACCAACCCAAAGGCTTGGAGGGCATTCTCAACGACCAGAGATGTGTTTTTTGCAAATTCTATAATTTTTCACATAATCGGGTTTCTGCTCACCGTCAAGATTGCATGTGGTTCAATATCAAAAAATTGAACACATGGGTAATGTTGGGTTCACTCTTAGCTATCCAACAATGTAATTTATTTCACTTTTTGACAATGTTAAGCGTTTCATCCATAATTTCTTTTGTTTGTATGTCTCTTTTTTGCCAAAAAACAGTGTTTGGTGTTGTTTCCATTATAAATTAATGGTTCATCGAATTTTCAAATAAATTACATTTTTAGAAACTAGACTCCATTCTACAAATTTTTAAAATGAAAAAAAATCAATTATTTTCAAAAACTTGTAGGGGTAGAAAGGCCAAAATTTTGTTTTTTAGGAAGTGTCCACTTTGAAAATTAGTAAAAAGTAAAATATTCATTAAAAAATTATCAGAAAAATCATGCATCAACTACATACTGTTAGCTAAATTTTGACCATAGCGATTTTAAAAATACTAAAAACAAATTCACCATACGAGGGTCGTACAAGAGTTTCTATGTTATGTTTTTCTAAAAAAAAAAACACCAATTTGTGTACATCCCTCATTTGAACCCTTTAATCTCAACCATTTTCAAAATAAATTAGTATTTTAGAAAGTAGACTCATAGCACTTGAATCCTTCTTTTTGTTCCATCTCAAAATTTTGAGTGTAAGTATCCTCAATTTCACGTCCAAGGTCAATATTTCCTGATTTCAGAAAAAAATTGTCCACTTAAGTCCCCTTTTTGGGAACCATCTTTGTGCACTTACTCTTTATCATGTTTAGTTTTATAGAGGCCATTGATTTGTTTAATCACTAATTGGGAATCACCATAGATCTTGATATCCTTAATTCCCATGACTGAAGCAATGCACAAGCCAGTGATTAACGCTTCATACTCAATTGTGTTATTCATACATAGGAAATTGAGTTGATAGGACAAGGGAATAGGCTTACCTATGAGAAGAATTCAAATAAATCCATCAATGGAGCCTGTTCGACACTTGAATCAATCAAAGTACAATTCCCATGTAGGAAGTGCTATGGTAAACACACTATCATTGGGAAAGGAGTCATGGGTGGGTAACTCTAAAGGAGGAGCATTAGCTAAATGGTTAGTTAAGGCTTGGCTTTTGATTGATTTTTGGGAAAAAAACGTAAGTTCAAACTCAGTTAAATACATTACCCGTTTAGCAAGACATCCTGAAAGATCTATTTTATTGAAAAGATATCTAAGAGGATCAAACTTTTTCATTACTTGTATTTCAACATCTAGTAAGTAATGTCACAACTTACTAGTAGCGAATACAAGAGACATACATTATTTTTCAATTGGTGAGTAATGAGTATCATAATCTATGAGAGTTATACTGATGTAATAAATGAGATGCTCTTTTCCATTGGTGTCTTGTTGAGCCAATAATACCGCAAGAGCGTGGGAAAATGTAGTGATATAAAGAATGAAAGGTTTGTTTGGGATGACCAGTTGTAAAACAGGTGGAGTTGCGAGATATTATTTCAAACTCTCGAAGGCCTATTTACAATCATTATTCCAATCAAAATTTACATCATTTTTAAGGATATGTGTAAAAGGCAATGTATGATCAACTAAGGATGTGACAAAATGATGGATGACTTGAATCCTTCCTTGTAATGTATGCAGTTGGGAGATGTTGCGAGGAGGTGGCATGTTAATTATAGCGTCATTTTTTTTGTATACACCTCAATGCCTTTGTGAGATATGATAAACCCTAAAAGTTTACCACTATCTACTCCAAAGACACACTTTTTCGGATTTAAGCGCATGTTATAATTATGCATGCGTTCGAAGATTTGCCGAAGGACATGCACATTATCATGTCGGGTTAGGGATTTAGCTAGAATGTCGTCAACATACACTAACTCATTTGACCCCAATTTTCGACGAAAGCTATATAATTAGATGTATCATTGGGCACTTGTGCGAATTTTCATTTTTTTAAAATTTTTACCTCAACGTTCATCAGAATTTTGACGAACCATTGTTTTTTCTATGTTTCGATGAAGATATTTTGCCAAAATTGTGATGGACCTGCAAAGTTAAATTGTGGCAGGCATAAATTGAAATGAGCTCGACTATTTATTGCGACAGTGTTTTGCTCAACGGTTTTCTTGGGGAAAATTAGAAGAAACTCAAGAAGATATCGCCAGGTTGAGGGTAGTCATTGTCTTTTTCCAGAATTCATTTGTGAAGTCAGATTTGTACTTCCAGGTTTGAAAATCATATTTTAAAGCAACATCTCATCAGATTTCATTTTTAGTCTTGTGCATTTTTAGAATTTCATTTCCAGATTTTAGACCTGCCTTCACAAATTCTTGATAAGGGAATTGTTTATAACTGATGGAAAATTCTTGTTGGATTTGGACAAAGATTATATTTGCAAGGTTTCAATTTTAACCATAATGATCAATTTTCAATAGATTTGGGAGCCATAGCTAGATAATATCAAAGGTGTTGGTTGTTTTTTTACTGTAACCAAGTTTATCTTCTAGACACATAGCATATAAAATCTCAGATAATACTACCTTACAATACCATCAATCTATATTCTAACCCAATACTACTTATCAAATCCTTATATGAACATAGTCACCTATAACCTCACTCAAGCATTTTAATTAATTCCTTGAATTAAAGCCAAAATGAGAATTACACACACCATAATAGTGAGATGAACATAATAACCCTTGATCATTTTATTCAAGATAATAATATATTCATACAATGGAGATACATGACCTTGAAATGAGTAATTTTCATTCAGATGCTAGTACTGTCTTGAAAATTAAGTACCCATGAAACTAAAACCTACAACAGAATGACAACAAACCTAAGAATAGTATTTTCACTATAATATCAAGCTCTTTACAAATTCACTCTGCAACTTCAGTTAGACTCAACCTAAAGATATCTAACTTGGTAACCCGTATTTCTGGTCCTAAAATCCTTCTTATAGGGAAAATGAAGGAGCAACAAGCATCGAACCAGAAATACACCTGTCACTGGTCACTTGGACTGCCTTATGACATTTCAAAAATTGGTTACAATAGCTGAGTCTCTGGAGAATCTTCTTGTTCATCTCGTCCACTAGAGAATAACTAGTGCATTTGCCAAACTTTGAAATCTTGCACCAAAACTACCACCAAGACAGCCAAAATTTGTTATAACCATAACCGCTGAGCTGTTAACTGTCGGTTGTAGATTCTATCCTATTCTTGTTGAGTTAAGTAATTTTCTACACATCCTTGATATTCCTCATCCATTGGCCAATTAAAATTTACTAGCTCATTTACCTTGGCACTATAAGGTGTATACTTTACTTCTACTTGATTCACCTCCCTTTCAAAAGATTCAAAAAATATGCTAGTGTTAATGATTTTATCCATACTACTCATCAACATGTCATAATCTGAGTCATCACAAATCAATTTGATTTGTGCATTGATGATTTCATCTACCCTGTCCTGCCATTGCTTCAGTGATCTAACATTTCCTTGGGCATCTACAATATTTGGTAAAGATGTGTCACTCTAGTCATCAAAACTCTTTACCAACTCTTTAATCCTCCTGCTGAAATCATCAGGTAAGGCCTGGAAACCTTGCAGTGACTTCACAAAGTCTTGAGTAGGCCTTAATTGTTGAGGCCTATTAGTTGCATTTTGAGAATTTCATTTCCAGATTTTGTTGTGCAAGTTCAATATTCTAATTTTAGGAGTTTATCAGTTGGAAATCATAGTAAAATCAGAATTTAATAATTTCTGGAATTAGCATTTGAAAGTGTTTTTTGGCGTCATTAGCTTCAGACTATCTTCTCTTTTGCAGGGGTGGTTGCATGCTGATTTTTTTTGGTGTAAAATATCATAATTATTATATTTTGTTACCTGCGTATGATTGAAAATTATTGGAGTGTGAGTTTGATATTTTTTGAAGATCTAAATATTCAAGCTTGGTAAAGAAAAATCATGTCAGATAATATTAGTCCATAACAAAATGAAGAGATAGTTGCTAGATTGTGGGCTATATTGAAAAGAAAGGGTGATGGGAAATGTTATTGTTCTTGCAATAATTGCAAGGGCTTAAAGACGAGAATACTTTTAATCACAACAGCTGAGAAACATTGTAGGCAGCATGGTCATGTTGAAGGGGGGCATGATTATCATCCATTGGTAAGTTGTTCATTATATGTGTTTATATTGATTGAATTTGAAAATGTTTATATTGTTTTAACATTTGATATATATATAAAAAATCACTTGATCATGATCATGGTTTTTTTGTGTCTGTCATTATTATAAAGGTGGGGCACGCTAGGGCACACGATATGAATTATCACGACCTGAAGAATGTGGTTTTGCAAGCAGAGGAACATGGAGCTGTGAATATCGAAGATGAAGTTAATGATCATATGGAAGAAGATGATCATGTGCTGGAAAACACAATTAAAGATGATGGTACAAATACATTGATCCATGACACATGTAGTGGCACATCTGATCATGTTGATCGAGATTACTTTGATGATGTTCATGATTTACCTGTACTTGAGAAGGCATATGAGCCCCTTTATGAAGGCTCCCAAACAACTCTTCTGTCTGCTGTATTGTTGCTGGTGAACTTCAAGGTTATGAATGGTTTATCCAACATAGCAATCTCACGGATGTTAAGGTATGTCATATATGTCATCTTTTTTCATCTCTTTTAATTGTTGTTAGTTCATCACTAGTAAATAAAGGATGAAGGATGTACCATTAATATTCTTTATATTAAGAAATTATTTTTTGTTGTAGATTGATTGGTGAATTTTTGTTACCACCATCAAATATTTTACCTCGCTCATACTGAGATTTATCTGGCATTATGAAATATATTGGAATGGAGTATCAAGCAATAGATGCATGTCCCAATGATCATATTATATATCAAAAACAACATGAATTTTCAACAAAATGCCTAGAATGTCATATCAGTAGATATCGAACAGATCAACTAACAAAAAAGGTGCCTCGCAAGGTTCTTCGTTATATTCCCATTATTCCACGCATGTAACAATTATTTAGGTGTGAAAGCTTAGCACAATTTATGGATTACCATGCATGCAATAGAAGTGGAGATGAGATTATTCGAATGCCTGCAGATGGTTATGCATTTAGGGACATGGAAGAAAAATGGCCACACTTTAAAGAAGAACCTCGTAATCTCAGGCTTTCATTGGCAGCGGACGGTGTCAAGCCATTTGGAGAGTTGAGATCTATTTACTCGGTGTGGCTTGCTTTTGTTATCAACAATAATATTCCTCCATGGATGTCAATAAAGAGGGAGCACATAATGTTGGCAATGATTGTTCCAGGTATTTGTTTACATCAATTTTCTTTAACGTAGTAGCATCTCATTTGTCTTATTTGTTGCATAATGACTTATATGTTTTTTCATTTAATAGTCATGTACATGAATTTATATATATTGCAGTAAAATGGTTATAATAATTATGTAATGTTTATGTTCATTCAACTAGTCAAGTACCAAGTTAAAGATAAGAATGCATATATTGAGCCTCTTATCGACGAGTTACTAAAGTTATGGAATGGCATCACTATGTATGACATATCTAGACCAATAGGACAAAGAAAATTTCAATTCCATGTAATGCTTGTATGGACAATTCATGATGCCCTAGGGCTAACACATTTTTCTGGTATGTTATAACGTTCAACTGCATGACTTTAATGATATTTAATTTTATGAAGTAGATATCATGCATATTTTTTAAGTAATCTATTCATTATATATAATTATAAAAATTGACATATTTAATCCAATTATATATGATTTGCAGGTCTTCAAACAAAGGGAAAATTTGCATGTCCAATTTGTGTTCCAAAGATGAAATCTCGTCGTTCAACAAGTTTAGGAAAGCAGGTGTTTGATGAGTATAGGCACTTCCTCCACATAAATCATAAGTATCGAACTACTGAAAAACATCTTTTCAATGGGAAAGAAGAGACTACATCAAAACCATGAAGAATGACACCTGCCTATGGAAGTTGGAATATAATAGAATTAATCATCAAGGTTATACATCGGATAAAATTGTTTATCTATCATTTATGATATGTTTTGAATTTATATTTTTATATTGTGTTGTGTTTACTCATGCTGTAATTGACAATGATTGTCATTGTTAATTTGTTTAACTTATATGCTTCATGAAGGTCATCAAGGCATTAATGGTCGGCTTCCACAGGGACTGAAAAGTTATCCCAAACAATTTAGTAGGTTGCCCTACTATGAGCAGCTACAAATTATGCATTTGTTTGATACAATGCATATCAGAAAGAATATGACAGAAACGTTATGGAAAATATTGGATGGAAGGCATGACAAAGAAAAAATTGTCAAAATTTGTAGTGACATTCAGGAAGCCAGTCATGCAATGAAAAATGTCATTCAATTAAATAGCGATGGAGACCAAATTAATATAAGTGCCCTTCCTTGGTTATTAACGGAGTAGCAAAGCAATGCTATAAAACAAGTCATACGAAAAATTCAATTTCTCATAGGATTTGCTGCGAACATAAACAATATCATAACAAAGAAAGGTGAATTTGGGCCAGGGATGAAAATGCATTATTGGCATACCTTCATTAAGTTAATTATTCTGGTATATTATATATATATATGTATACTGCATGTACTTTTCAGTGTATTATGTTTACTACTTTTGGAAAAATATTAATGAAAAGATCATTTTATAATTGTTGTAGTACATTCTACCTCTATCTCTCCCAGACAACTTCGACAACAATGTCAAGCAAGTTATATATGATCTTGGAAAATACATGAGGTAAGTAGAGATATTTGTTCAATTCGTTGTTAATTTTTGTTAAATATCGTTAATATATTTGTGCCTTGAATCACTTGTAGATGGCTGTCATCTAAAGCAATCCATAAAGAAGATATAAATTATTGGAAGAGAAAAATTCCTCGTCTAATGTGTGAAATGAAAAAGTGTCTACCTTCAACATTTTTCAATGCACAAGAACACTACCTCATACACCAAGTTGAGGAGATTGAATTGTGTGGACCTGTACACACAAGGTCAATGTGGATGGTTGAGAGGCACTTGAAATTTTTGAAGGCTTTGGTTAGATAGAGAGCACATCTCGAGGGTTCTATGGTGGAGGGATACATGGTATACTAGACCATGGTGTACATTACTGAATATCTTCCTAAGTTTGCAGCAAAGATCCATGTAGATCGCATTTGGGATCCCAACTCCATTAAAAAATTCGAAGGGGAGTACCTGATGGGGAAAGGTAGATTGAGGAAAGTGACAGGTAATTATAAGATGGTCATGGAGATTGATTAGAATAAATTTTACATTTGGTTTTTATGTATATTGTACTTATTTAATTATTAATCTTTCAATATTCATCAATTATAAATTAAGGTCGTATACCGTGGTAATTAACTAATTATACATCATTTGTGAATTTCAATTTTTTTTGATACAGTTGGTCGAGAGTGGGATGCACTACATTTGTACATCACAAACAATCTTGATTGGATGACAGTATGGATTGAATGATGTCAACAATATGGTCGCGCATTAACATGGGAAGGTGTGGCTTCATTGGTTAAAGAAGCTCATCGTAATGGAGACTCCAATGTTACACCAAGGGAAATTGATTTAGCATATGGTTTAAGAGATAAACAGGTATGTATAAATATATTAATCACCCATATTATTTAATTATTTTCAATTATATTGATGTATATATATGTTGAGATTTTTTTTTCTTTGCATACATTCGGCCAAGAATAAATATGTTTATCAACTGACGATATTGCAATAAGTTTTACATGTTTGACATATTGCAGGTGAAACACCACAAGGCTATGTGGTGCAATGGTCATAAATTTCGAATCAAAAAGTTGGATGACACGAAGAAAACTTGTGATTCTGGGATAACTACAGTCTTCCAGGTGACTAATGTTTCATCTAGAAGCGACATACATCCAGAAGTCTCAGAAAATCAATACTATGGGATTTTGGATGATATACTTGAGTGTGACTTTAAGTCCTTCAAATTAGTTATGTTTGTCATCCTATGGTACAGGCTACGATTGAATGAAAATGATCCCGAGAGAACTGTTATTGAACATGATAATGGATTTACCATGGTTAATACAAGGTATTTTGAGCGAGCTGGAAATGAGCCCTATGTTCTTCCAAGCCAATGTGAGCAGGTATTTTACTCAGAGGTTCCAGGTAAAGTGGTTTGGTCATATGTTGTTAGACATGATCCAAGAGGAAGGGCGGTAAAGTATAATGTGGTGGAAGAAGAAGATACTGAAGAAATAGAAGATGATGTAGATGATGATCAGGATCAACAGTTAGTTGATGATGTGCCTGACGAAGATGTCGAAGAGGAGGAACTAGATCATGATGATATAGGAGTTAATGTTCATGAAGATGATATCCATGTGGATGATGACATTATCGAAACTGACATCAATGATGATGATGATGATATGACCAATCCTTACAATGTTGAATCTGGATCGGATGATATAGACAAAGAGTTGGATGAAGAAGAAGATCAATGACATTGAAATGTATGAGTTATGTGATTGTATTATCTATTTGATATTAATTTCTTGATAGAATTATATTTGACTTATGTGGTTACATAATTAATTTATGATATTTTTAATTTTAATTATATTTGAATTATATTAGAATATGTTTAGTTAACAGATGTAAAAAATAAAATGGATAAACCAAAAGATGAAAGCATGAGACCACTACCTTGTTGGGTGTATGGAGTCTAATGGAGATCTATAAAAGTGTAATCTATGATGGCAATAATTCAAAGTGTTTGGCACACAGATGTAGTTTATAACTTGTATAAATGTGCAAGTAAATGACTGACAAACTCTACTTGAGATAGAATGACAATCCTAGTTATGTGATTCTTCTTATTGATCCAATTAATACTCTTTAGTTATTGTGATTGACTAGAAGGGTTTAATCTTTACTTGAAAGAACCAAATAATCACATCACACAAATACAACAAATGTGTATCGATAAATTGAATATATATATATATATATATATATATGCTTGATATATCAATTTAAACAACAAAAGAACATCAAAATGGAGACAACCAGATAATTGTATAATTCCACAAACAGTTGATACCAAGATTAAGCCACAAGTTTAGACATCTTCATTAACTTCATCAAAATTCATACATGCATCCAAGTCTTTTAAAGGAAAGTTTCATTGCAAACTATCTACTATATCTTTCTCCTATCTGCCCATATCTATTTTACATTATGAAACATATATAAATATATCAAAATTGTGAAAGGGCGTGTCCTTTGAGAAATTTCTTTTGCTTAACAACAATAAAAAACTAGAAATTATGCTCTATTAAGCCATAAATAGATGTTT
>VCHN02000014.1:3263873-3334369 GCA_007115665.2 Sequoiadendron giganteum | reverse complement strand
GAAATACACCTGTCACTGGTCACTTGGACTGCCTTATGACATTTCAAAAATTGGTTACAATAGCTGAGTCTCTGGAGAATCTTCTTGTTCATCTCGTCCACTAGAGAATAACTAGTGCATTTGCCAAACTTTGAAATCTTGCACCAAAACTACCACCAAGACAGCCAAAATTTGTTATAACCATAACCGCTGAGCTGTTAACTGTCGGTTGTAGATTCTATCCTATTCTTGTTGAGTTAAGTAATTTTCTACACATCCTTGATATTCCTCATCCATTGGCCAATTAAAATTTACTAGCTCATTTACCTTGGCACTATAAGGTGTATACTTTACTTCTACTTGATTCACCTCCCTTTCAAAAGATTCAAAAAATATGCTAGTGTTAATGATTTTATCCATACTACTCATCAACATGTCATAATCTGAGTCATCACAAATCAATTTGATTTGTGCATTGATGATTTCATCTACCCTGTCCTGCCATTGCTTCAGTGATCTAACATTTCCTTGGGCATCTACAATATTTGGTAAAGATGTGTCACTCTAGTCATCAAAACTCTTTACCAACTCTTTAATCCTCCTGCTGAAATCATCAGGTAAGGCCTGGAAACCTTGCAGTGACTTCACAAAGTCTTGAGTAGGCCTTAATTGTTGAGGCCTATTAGTTGCATTTTGAGAATTTCATTTCCAGATTTTGTTGTGCAAGTTCAATATTCTAATTTTAGGAGTTTATCAGTTGGAAATCATAGTAAAATCAGAATTTAATAATTTCTGGAATTAGCATTTGAAAGTGTTTTTTGGCGTCATTAGCTTCAGACTATCTTCTCTTTTGCAGGGGTGGTTGCATGCTGATTTTTTTTGGTGTAAAATATCATAATTATTATATTTTGTTACCTGCGTATGATTGAAAATTATTGGAGTGTGAGTTTGATATTTTTTGAAGATCTAAATATTCAAGCTTGGTAAAGAAAAATCATGTCAGATAATATTAGTCCATAACAAAATGAAGAGATAGTTGCTAGATTGTGGGCTATATTGAAAAGAAAGGGTGATGGGAAATGTTATTGTTCTTGCAATAATTGCAAGGGCTTAAAGACGAGAATACTTTTAATCACAACAGCTGAGAAACATTGTAGGCAGCATGGTCATGTTGAAGGGGGGCATGATTATCATCCATTGGTAAGTTGTTCATTATATGTGTTTATATTGATTGAATTTGAAAATGTTTATATTGTTTTAACATTTGATATATATATAAAAAATCACTTGATCATGATCATGGTTTTTTTGTGTCTGTCATTATTATAAAGGTGGGGCACGCTAGGGCACACGATATGAATTATCACGACCTGAAGAATGTGGTTTTGCAAGCAGAGGAACATGGAGCTGTGAATATCGAAGATGAAGTTAATGATCATATGGAAGAAGATGATCATGTGCTGGAAAACACAATTAAAGATGATGGTACAAATACATTGATCCATGACACATGTAGTGGCACATCTGATCATGTTGATCGAGATTACTTTGATGATGTTCATGATTTACCTGTACTTGAGAAGGCATATGAGCCCCTTTATGAAGGCTCCCAAACAACTCTTCTGTCTGCTGTATTGTTGCTGGTGAACTTCAAGGTTATGAATGGTTTATCCAACATAGCAATCTCACGGATGTTAAGGTATGTCATATATGTCATCTTTTTTCATCTCTTTTAATTGTTGTTAGTTCATCACTAGTAAATAAAGGATGAAGGATGTACCATTAATATTCTTTATATTAAGAAATTATTTTTTGTTGTAGATTGATTGGTGAATTTTTGTTACCACCATCAAATATTTTACCTCGCTCATACTGAGATTTATCTGGCATTATGAAATATATTGGAATGGAGTATCAAGCAATAGATGCATGTCCCAATGATCATATTATATATCAAAAACAACATGAATTTTCAACAAAATGCCTAGAATGTCATATCAGTAGATATCGAACAGATCAACTAACAAAAAAGGTGCCTCGCAAGGTTCTTCGTTATATTCCCATTATTCCACGCATGTAACAATTATTTAGGTGTGAAAGCTTAGCACAATTTATGGATTACCATGCATGCAATAGAAGTGGAGATGAGATTATTCGAATGCCTGCAGATGGTTATGCATTTAGGGACATGGAAGAAAAATGGCCACACTTTAAAGAAGAACCTCGTAATCTCAGGCTTTCATTGGCAGCGGACGGTGTCAAGCCATTTGGAGAGTTGAGATCTATTTACTCGGTGTGGCTTGCTTTTGTTATCAACAATAATATTCCTCCATGGATGTCAATAAAGAGGGAGCACATAATGTTGGCAATGATTGTTCCAGGTATTTGTTTACATCAATTTTCTTTAACGTAGTAGCATCTCATTTGTCTTATTTATTGCACAATGACTTGTATGTTTTTTCATTTAATAGTCATGTACATGAATTTATATATATTGCAGTAAAATGGTTATAATAATTATGTAATGTTTATGTTCATTCAACTAGTCAAGTACCAAGTTAAAGATAAGAATGCATATATTGAGCCTCTTATCGACGAGTTACTAAAGTTATGGAATGGCATCACTATGTATGACATATCTAGACCAATAGGACAAAGAAAATTTCAATTCCATGTAATGCTTGTATGGACAATTCATGATGCCCTAGGGCTAACACATTTTTCTGGTATGTTATAACGTTCAACTGCATGACTTTAATGATATTTAATTTTATGAAGTAGATATCATGCATATTTTTTAAGTAATCTATTCATTATATATAATTATAAAAATTGACATATTTAATCCAATTATATATGATTTGCAGGTCTTCAAACAAAGGGAAAATTTGCATGCCTAATTTGTGTTCCAAAAATGAAATCTCGTCGTTCGACAAGTTTAGGAAAGCAGGTGTTTGATGAGTATAGGCATTTCCTCCACATAAATCATAAGTATCAAACTACTGAAAAAAATCTTTTCAATGGGAAAGAAGAGACTACATCAAAACCACGAAGAATGACACCTTGCCTATGGAACTTGGAATATAATAGAATTAATCATCAAGGTTATACATCGGATAAAATTGTTTATCTATCATGTATGATATGTTTTGAATTTATATTTTTATATTGTGTTGTGTTTACTCATGCTGTAATTGACAATGATTGTTGTTGTTAATTTGTTTAACTTATATGCTTCATGAAGGTCATCAAGGCATTAATGGTCGGCTTCCACAGGGACTGAAAAGTTATCCCAAAAAATTTAGTAGGTTGCCCTACTATGAGCAGCTACAAATTATGCATTTGTTTGATACAATGCATATCAGAAAGAATATGACAAAAAAATTATGAAAAATATTGGATGGAAGGCATGACAAAGAAAAAATTATCAAAATTTGTAGTGACATTCAGGAAGCTAGTCATGCAATGAAAAATGTCATTCAATTAAATAGCGATGGAGACCAAATTAATATAAGTGCCCTTCCTTGGTTATTAACGGAGTAGCAAAGCAATGCTATAAAACAAGTCATACGAAAAATTCAATTTCTCATAGGATTTGCTGCGAACATAAACAATATCATAACAAAGAAAGGTGAATTTGGGCCAGGGATGAAAATGCATTATTGGCATACCTTCATTAAGTTAATTATTCTGGTATATTATATATATATATGTATACTGCATGTACTTTTCAGTGTATTATGTTTACTACTTTTGGAAAAATATTAATGAAAAGATCATTTTATAATTGTTGTAGTACATTCTACCTCTATCTCTCCCAGACAACTTCGACAACAATGTCAAGCAAGTTATATATGATCTTGGAAAATACATGAGGTAAGTAGAGATATTTGTTCAATTCGTTGTTAATTTTTGTTAAATATCGTTAATATATTTGTGCCTTGAATCACTTGTAGATGGCTGTCATCTAAAGCAATCCATAAAGAAGATATAAATTATTGGAAGAGAAAAATTCCTCGTCTAATGTGTGAAATGAAAAAGTGTCTACCTTCAACATTTTTCAATGCACAAGAACACTACCTCATACACCAAGTTGAGGAGATTGAATTGTGTGGACCTGTACACACAAGGTCAATGTGGATGGTTGAGAGGCACTTGAAATTTTTGAAGGCTTTGGTTAGACAAAGAGCACATCCCGAGGGTTCTATGGTGGAGGGATACATGGTATACCAGACTATGGTATACATTACTGAATATCTTACTAAGTTTGCAGCAAAGATCCATGTAGATCACATTTGGGATCCCAACTCCATTAAAAAATTCGAAGGGGAGTACTTGATGGGGAAAGGTAGATTGAGGAAAGTGATAGGTAATTATAAGATGGTCATGGAGATTAATTAGAATACATTTTACATTTGGTTTTTATGTATATTGTACTTATTTAATTATTAATCTTTCAATATTCATCAATTATAAATTAAGGTCGTATATCGTGGTAATTAACTAATTATATGTCATTTGTGAATTTCAATTTTTTTTGATATAGTTGGTCAAGAGTGGGATGCACTACATTTGTACGTTGCAAATAATCTTGATTGAATGATGGTATGGATTGAACGATGTCAACAATCTGGTCGCGCATTAACATGGGAAGGTGTGGCTTCATTGGTTAAAGAAGCTCATCGTAATGGAGACTCCAATGTTACACCAAGGGAAATTGATTTAGCATATGGTTTAAGAGATAAACAGGTATGTATAAATATATTAATCACCCATATTATTTAATTATTTTCAATTATATTGATGTATATATATGTTGAGATTTTTTTTCTTTGCATACATTCAGCCAAGAATAAATATGTTTATCAACTGACGATATTGCAATAAGTTTTACATGTTTGACATATTGCAGGTGAAACACCACAAGGCTATGTGGTGCAATGGTTGTAAATTTTGAATCAAAAAGTTGGATGAAACAAAGAAAACTTGTGATTCTGGGATAACTGCAGTCTTCCAGGTGACTAATGTTTCATCTAGAAGCGACATACATCTAGAAGTCTCAGAAAATCAATACTATGGGATTTTGGATGATATACTTGAGTGTGACTTGAAGTCCTTCAAATTAGTTTTGTTTTTTGTCCTATGGTACAGGCTACGATTGAATGAAATTGATCCCGAGAGAACTGTTATTGAACATGATAATGGATTTACCATGGTTAATACAAGGTATTTTGAGCAAGCTGGAAATGAGCCCTATGTTCTTCCAAGCCAATGCGAGCAGGTATTTTACTTAGAGGTTCTAGGTAAAGTGGGTTGGTCATATGTTGTTAGACATGATCCAAGAGGAAGGCCAGTAAAGTATAATGTGGTGGAAGAAGAAGATACTGAAGAAATAGAAGATGATGTAGATGATGATCAGGATCAACAGTTAGTTGATGATGTGCCTGATGAAGATGTCGAAGAGGAGGAACTAGATCATGATGATATAGGAGTTAATGTTCATGAAGATGATATCCGTGTGGATGATGACATTATCGAAACTGATATCAATGATGATGATGATGATATGACCAATCCTTACAATGTTGAATCTGGATCAGATGATACAGACAAAGAGTTGGATGAAGAAGAAGATCAATGATATTGAAATGTATGAGTTATGTGATTGTATTATCTATTTGATATTAATTTCTTGATACAATTATATTTGACTTATGTGGTTACATAATTAATTTATGATGTTTTTAATTTTAATTATATTTGAATTATATTAGAATATGTTTAGTTAACAAATGTAAAAAATAAAATGGATAAACCAAAAGATGAAAGCATGAGACCACTGCCTTGTTGGGTGTATGGAGTCAAATAAGATCTATAAAAGTGTAATCTAGGATGGAAATAATTCAAAGTTTTGGGCACACAGATGTAGTTTATAACTTGTATAAATGTGCAAGTAAATGACTGAGAAACTCTACTTGAGATAGAATGACAATCCTAGTTATGTGATTCTTCTTATTGATCCAATTAATACTCTTTAGTTACTGTGATTGACTAGAAGGGTTTAATATTTACATGAAAGAACCAAATAATCACATCACACAAATACAAAAAATGTGTATCGGTAAACTGAATATATTTATATGCTTCACATATCAATTTAGATAACAGAAAAGCATCAAAATGGAGACAACCAGATAACTGTATAATTCCACAAACAAATTATACCAAGATTAAGCCACAAGTTTAGACATCTTCATTAACTTCATCAAAATTCATACAAGCATCTGAGTCTTTTAAAGGAAAGTTTCATTGCAAACTATCTACTGTATCTTTCTCCTATCCGCCTATATCTGTTTTATATTATGAAACAGATATAAATATATCAAAATTGTGAAAGGGCACGTCCTTTGAGAAATGTCTTTTGCTTAACAACAATAAAAAACTAGAAATTATGGTCTATTAAGCCATAAATAGATGTTTTGACAGATAATCTCGGTAAGCTGGCCGCTTGTGTGTATCAACATCCTCCAGTGCATTCCTCATGGCTGGCTCCATTTCAAACATATTCTCATTCTATTCACATGCCCTGTCCATTGTTGAATCATTTCCTATGGCTATTTCTAGAATTGTTTGCATCATCGTCTGGGATTCCTTCATCTATCCTGTGTTAATAGACACTGTTTTACTCCTCTTCGGTTAAGTACTTGTCCAACCATCTCTGATACTCTTCATCCATTGGCCAACGAAATTTCATAACCTCATTCACCTTACTATTGTAAGGTGTGTACTTCACTACAACCTGATTGGCTTCCCTTTCAAAAAACTCTAAAAATGTGCTGGTGTTAATTATCTTATCCATACTATTTACTAGCAAATCATAGTTTGAATCATCACAAATTGATTTGATTTGTGCATTGATAACTTCTTCTGCCCCATCCTGCCACTGTTGCAATGTCTTAACATTTCCTTGTGCATCAATAATGTCTGGAAAAAATGTATCATTCCAATCATCAAAGCTCTTTATCAACTCCCTAATTCTTCTATTGAAATCATTAGGTAGGGCCTGGAATCCACTCAATGATTTTACAAAGTTTTCAGTAGGCTTCAATGACTGGGGCCTGTTGTCTGCATCAAACCTAGAAGCTTTGTACATAATATCCAGATCATTGGCCCTAGGGATCCATTTCTCAGCCAAAGGCAAAAATATTTCCCGATCCCTATTGATATTTTTTATTCCATCCAAGAATAAAGAATACAAAGAATGTACAGATGGTAATTTATCATCAACCTTTTCATTAAGATGCCTCAAAACTATTTCAACCACCTCACTTTGTTTGGCAATTGCATCATCCTCACTTGCCTTTAAGGTATCCTGCAATTCTGCGATCCTATTCAACATTTGCTTCTTGGTGGGATCCACAAAATATTCAACTTCTTCTTCAACTGGCCCTGGTGTAGGACTGAGAGCAAGTGCCTGGATGGGGGACCCTAGAGTTGAAACAATTGGAGTAGTATGGGGGATTAATCCTGCAATAGAAGGTAATGCTCTGATACTAGGAGCACTGGAGGATTCTCCCACCTACCCATATTTCAACCTATCTACTTCAGATTGCAGCTCAACATTCCTTTGCTGCATCCTACTATATTTTGCAATTATCATATTGTATTTCTCCATCAGACTCTTCTTTTCAACCTCTTCTCTCTCAGCTGTCTTTTGGGCCAATTTGGCCACATTCACTGTTAGGCTTGTAGCTTTTGTTGTTGAAGTTTCAGAAGCTCTCTTGATTATTAACCCTCCCCTTAGGTGTGTGCTAATATCAATTACATTTGGTTTTCTGCCTTGGGGTGCCCATTCCCATATGGCCAAAGTTTCATACTCCTCATTGAAGGCAGAGTCCTTCAGAGCTGCCTTAACCTCTTCTTCACTATTTTGTATAGGGTGCTTGGACTGTAAGATAGCATTGAATGCAACCGCATCAACTATGTCCCATTCAGGCAAAAGTAAGACACCAGCCTAAGTCACAAGTATTCTTCCCTCCTCAGGAGTGATGCCTTTGAATTCTTCCATTAATTCGGCCTTAACTTCATCATCATTCTTTTGCTCAGACCTATCAGGTCTCAATTCTCTCCTACTCTTGCATTTTTTCTGGTACTCTTCTAGTTTCATCCTCCAAACTAGTTGCAAGAATACAAGAGTCTTTACAAATGCATCATTGTCCAAGAATGCCTTGCAGGCCTCCATCCTAGCATCTTGTACACATTGCCCCTTTACATCCATGTCAGAAAGCATCAATTGTGTTGATCTAGGAGGGGAAGGGATACCAACCTGCATGTCTTGATCAGTCACAATTATCTCATCCATTAGAGTTTCCTATGTTTCCTCAACTCTCTGCCTCTTAGGGCTTGGCTCTGATGGTAACACTGTAGGATCACCTCTTGGTGGTGAATCTAGATCCACAATCCTTATCCCTCTGGGTGCTCTGATCCTTGGACCCAACTGTGATGATGCTTGCATGACTTGTTTTCCCTTCTTACCCCCTTCATCCTCATCACTGCTCGCATTCCTCTTTCTCTTGTATAAAGGCCTGTCAACTGGTGGCTGATAAGCTGGCCTTGTTTCTTGAGGCCTCACATTTGGTCTTTCTATACCAAAATCTAATTCCAAACTGACCCTCTTTGTCATCAAGGTGCACATGATACTTTTCAAATTAGCCATTAAGAAGTCTATTCTCTTGTGAAATGGAGTGAACTCCATTAATGGATCATATTTTGGATCCATTTTATGTATTATAGCCCACAGCTTTTCATATGCAATCCATTTTTCTTTATTCAACTCCTACTTATTCAAATCAAACTCATTTCTGATTAGGTCCTCAGGAAAGTTGAATTCATGTGCGAATTTGCCACCTTTAATTCGTTGCTTGAATGATGCAAAGAATCCCTCAGGGTCATGCTGTCTCCTAGGACCATTCCTCAAATTGAAGTCATCAAAAAACCTTTTGAAGTGGACCCATCCTCCCTTGGAATAGACAAAATCAGAAACAACAATGTAGTTAGGGAACAAAGTCCCTTTTCCTTTCTTTGTTAGGATGTCCTTATGAATACAACCTAGTTGTGACATTACTTCAGCAAACCCCATCCTTGATGGTACATTAAAGGGGAGGATATGAGGGGTTCCCTAGAAACCATACACCCTCAAGATAGTGCTTACAGGGTACAAGATGATATCACCCCAATTGTGACACACTTTTAAATTAGGCTTCCTCACCTTCGGTCAGAGGAAGTCATGCAAATCTTCAGGGAATCTTGGAACATTTACCACCAACTGAGCCTTGAGTCTGGAGGCAAAGCAGTTATCAAACTGCACAAAGCTAGCACCTCCCCTATTGTAAGACAAATTTGCACTCCACACTTGTACTGGTAACCTTTCTCCATTCACCTCCTGCCTCAACTCCATTTTTTTGAGAAGAAAACAACATTCTTGTACAGGAACATATGCATCAACATGGAGTACCAGAAAAAAGGAGTGCCAGTATCCCCCACATGCAGCTTCATCAAACCCTCATGCATCTTCTCTGATAGGAATGATGCAAAGTCATATACCACATAAAAGTTGGGATGCTGAATATGGGCTCCCATAAACATGTACGCAACTAGCATCAAAGTATTAGGGTTGAACCCTAAAATCTGGCAGAATGAATAAAATGTTGCCAGGAAGTGACTGGTAAAACAACTCAGCCTGAAAGGCTCCTAGTCATTTGGGCTGATATGAATTGTTGAACTACCTGCCCTGGTCAGGTGAAGAGGAAGCAACTTTGATCTGAAAAGAGGCTTTAACCTTTTGTACTCCTCTTTCATCTTCTCAAAATATATTTGGACTAAGAAAGGGCTATACTCAGTCAAATCAAAAATTTTCCAAATCTCATCTACATTTAGGCTTAGCAGAATTCCACCATCATTATCCCTTATGACCCTTGTCACAGGATCATACCATGTTGCCACTGCTCTGAGCAAGTCAGCATCAGGGAACACATTTGGAACTGTTAGTTTCCCCATGTCATATCTCTAGGAATTAGAGAAGGGGTGAGGTAAGTTTCACTATCCATACCACAGCCTAAACATTTCAAGATCAGTCATAGGAATCCTAGCATCCACAATGTTAGAATTTTTGCACAATAGACCTTCGCCTAGGGTCTTTCCATTCATTAAAACCAAACCACTCTTCTAGTCATTTGTTGACAATGAGAGTTGATCCAGGAAGTCATCATACAAATTCCTCTTCAAATAATCAACATGGCTAGAGTGCTACTTCGGTGGTGCCATCTTAAACAACTAGGGCTTCTTTTAAAAAATCAAATCCTCGAAGAAACTAGGGGTACCTAGAACATAAAAATACAACACAACTGTGCAATTCCAATAATTCAAACGAACCACTAACCCTACGATAATAATTAACAAAACCCCTTGACTAGCACAATAGAACCCTTCGTAAAGACACAGTTAGATTAACCCAGCAGTTTAGAAAATAACTCACGGGATTTCGCGCCTTGTAGAGAACCAAAATTCATGGTGATCGCTCAAAAATATTTATCTCTGGCTCTGAACTGCTTGGAAAATACTTGAATGCTTTTGTGATGAAGATAGAAAAAGAGCAGATACTTTATGTTGATTGAATTGAGGCAGCAGACTTCTCGTCCACCATTAAAGCTCATTTGCATGCCGCCCCAACGGCTCCAATCACATTTGATGTGAATTTAAACTTTAGCCATTGATCTTTTATTTTTGTCAGATCATTGAATGGCCATCTTCAAAAGGGCTGACGAAATCTCCATGTCAGCGTCAGGGGCCCACCACAGAAACAACGCCAAAGGAATACATGTGGAACCCGCCCGTGATATCGTGATCACTAAACATCTTGCATCTTTGGATCACACAATGGTAGGCAACCGTTGATTCCTACCATCAGCGTTCATATTCACTCACAATAGTCAGCAACATCAAACATAACTGTCGAGCAATTTTTTACCAAGATTATAACATCACCGTCGATCTTGAGCACGTGCATCTCACAGCTGTTTTAGTAACCCACTTTATAATGTATTTAAGCCTGACACAAATATTAAATGCTTTATTAATCCCTTTTTGGCATCGGCAGATTGGGACACATCGTGCTCTTCCGTGATATCACAATCGCCAAAAAACCAGTGGTGATGTCATTGCGAGATCACGGGGAGCGGTCAGGATCAATTGTAGGAAGATCGACGGTCATTAAAAACACAACAGTTAGCAGCACCAAACATAACCGTCGAGCAACTTTTTACCAAGATTATAACATTACCATCGATCTCGAGCACATGCATCTCACAACTGTTTTAGTAACCCACTTTATAACGTATTTAAGTCTGACACAAATATTAAATGCTTTATTAATCCCTTTTCGGCAACGACAGATTGGGACATGTGGCGCTCTCCCATGATATCACAATCGCCAAACAACCAACGGTCAGGATCAATCGTAGGAAGATCGACGGTCATTAAAAACACAGCAGTCAACAACACCAAACATAACCGTCGAGCAACTTTTTACCAAGATTATAACATCACCATTGATCTCGAGCACGTGCATCTCGCAGCTATTTTAGTAACCCACTTTATAACGTATTTAAGTTCGACACAAATATTAAATGATTTATTAATCCCTTTTTGGCATCGGTAGCTTGGGACACATGGCGCTCGTCTGTGATATCGCAATCGCCAAACAACCAAGGGTGATGTCATCACGAGATTGCGGGGAGCGGTCTGGATCAATCATAGGAAGATCAATGGTCATTAAAAACACCTCCTGCAAAATTAAAAAACTATTAAAAAGTCAGGCGAAATAACCTTTTTGCGTGTGTAGATTGCGCGACCGTCAGATGAAGTGATTTCAATTTTTGACCGTTGCTCGCAGACCTCGCAAGGTTTCTGCTAATGTCACAAATATGGTACGAGGCATGCAAGATTCTACCATCTGTCACATTTGATGGCGGGGACCAGTTATGCTCGCTGATCGATTATGAAGGCTGATGCCGACAGCTATTTCCGTACCGACGCATCATGGTCGTTCCTCATTGACCTAGCAAAATTAAAATTGCAATTTCAATAATACTGCGAGGTGTGCGATTTGGTGACGCATGGACTCCGATGCTATGTGCTAATAATAAAGGTGGGGCCCATTTTCGTGTTGATGTGGTGCTCGGTAGGTGAATATCCTGTCCGTTTGGTGACTGGAGGGAGAATGTGGCATTTTCAAACTATTTTGACTAAATCTAAGTTGTTCTCCTCGCCAACGTTGTGATTGATCAACGACTCATATTTAAAAATAAACTAGTATAGTACGATAGCCATTTTATCTCACACGAGTGAATAGTAATGTCTGAGTTCGACTTTGCTTGCATAATTAAATGCTAAAATTTGCGAATTACTATTTCAGTTCTATATCTCTACATTAAGGAAGAATTTCTTGGTATCGAGTGAAGCAAGCTGTGGTTACGATTTCTCAATTTCGCTGCCCTAGATGTTTTGTGATTGAAACTGTAAGTAGCACGTATGCCATTTCCTATAAATTCAAAATATTTTATGGTTGCTTGCTGGGCAATTCATGATTATTTCCTGTCTCTGTTCTTGAAGAATTGATTGAATAGATTCGCTTTTAGAGCTTGTCTAGATAATTGCTAGGGTTTTTTGAATATTGAAGAATTTTCTGTTAAGGCTAAAGGAGAAAATTGTAATTATTTGCTATCTGAAAATAAGCAAACCCTAGTTTGAATTATCATTAGTCTAGTATAAATGGCACCCAAGGCCCGAAGTTCTGGTTCTGAAACCACTACCAGGTCTTTATCCCAAGATATTATTGATTTGTTACAACCCTCTACTAGCAAGAAGCAGGAGGGAAAGGTTTTGTTCTATGGGCCTCAAATCTTGGAAGGATTGACAGACAAACAATGTGCAATTCAAGATGCCAAGTTACTATACACTGGGTGGTAGTTGTTCTCCAATTGGTTTGGGAACAGGAATTTGTCAGTTCCTTTGTGTAACCCCTAGAGGTTAGACCTGGGTAAATTGGTGGTTCCTAATATTTATATGGATGTAGATCTTTTAAAGGACATTGCTGCTAGATATGACCCTGTGGCCCAAATTGTCAAAACACATGCTGGTGTGCAGATGATTAAGATAACCAAAGAAGAAATTGCAGAGATTTTCAAATTGCACGAATGGAGTTGGGATATGGTTCCTGTCGACTTGGAGGTTTTCAGACAAGAATATAGAAATACTAGGGGTTTTTTCAGAACATCCTTCTTAATACCTTATTTGGCAGTCTCAGGAAGAGGAAAAAATCAGAAGGAGGTAGTAATTAGTAGGAATGAGCCTGAACCTTTTCTTCTGGGCTATTTCGCCAGTTATTTCAAGAAGACTGTTTGTGCTTTATATCAAGTTCTAGGAGTCAGCTTAAAGAAAACCTTTCCTACCGATATTATGTATATGGCAGTAAATCTCCAGCACCCAAGTTTTAATGTAATATATGATTTTGCCACTTATTTGGCAGAGAAGATGCACATGGGTCTGGTATCCCTAAAGGAGGGGAAGAATTGGGTTGAATTCAGATGGTATTCCTTGTTAATCCACATGTTTCTGTATAGGGGTCAGGCTGTGTTCAAAAAAGATATGAAATTAAAGAAGAAGGAAGGAAACATTGAAATGCCTATCCAATATTGGACTACGATTCTTGACATGCATGATCATGAGTTTGATTATGTAACTTTCCATAATGTCTTCAGATCTAAATTAAGGGAGGCTCTAGTTTGTGACCCCCCAAGGATCCCAAAAGAAAATTCATGACTTCTTGAGGCTGATGGAGAGAAGGCCTGAATTGAACATAATGCACAATTGGGGAGACATTTTCCCCTATCGTAATACCACAGTTTTCAGGGTTTTTGGCACTAATTTCAGTCCAAAGGTTTTGCCAAGGGACATGCCCCTTAGACTTGGATTTTTGGAAATCATGAGGCAGTTGGGGGGTGCTCATGAACTACACTTGCAGCTGAACAGAAGAAAGGTTCTTTCTCCCCTGAATATACAGTATTTTCCAATTTTGTTATGGCAAAGGGAGGATGGAAGGAGTTGCATCAATTACTTGGGCCTTATAGGCTAAGGACTGTGCGCCCCAGGAATCATGATCCTAAGGGTTTTATCTCTCAAATGAAGGAAAAACATCAGACAAGAGCTTTTTTCCACAAATTCTACTTTCTTGAGGACATCATTAGGAATATTTTTGATTTGGAATTACAAGATGATAGAAAGGCACTATACATTGCCTACTTTAAAATGGTAAAAAGTAAGCAGGAGAAAATACCTGGTTTCAATCCCATACCTAATGCTAAAGATAAGTTTAGCAGGGCAATGTATGCTATTGACAATTTTGAGAGCTTGGTTGGGGTTTTGAAAGATGAAAGGGTTGTGGAAGAAAGGGGAAAATCACAAACCATCGAGGAGTACCCTGAGGTAAAGGAAGAGGAGAGGCCTACTTATCAGCCCCAAAAGAAGATAAGGGTTTTTTTTAGAAGAAAGGGAAGTAGGGCTAAAGATGTTGCTAAAAATATTGCACCATCTTCTTCAAGGCAGTCAGTACCAAATATTGTTGATTTGGATTCTCCTCCAAGTTTTTCAGAATAGGCTTGCCCACCATCACCAAAAAGGCAGAGGGTTGAAAGGGTAAAGATTGTTGATTGTGATGGTGATGAGGATGATGACATTATTGTCACTCTGGATGAAATGCATCCTAAGATGCCATGGGCCCAGTTGACATTGCAATAGGTTTAGGTACAGTTTCTTTGAGGTTAGGAAAAGATGAAATCAAAGGAATAACAAGCAATGATGACTTGAGAATAAAAGCCTACAGAGAGTTCATGCTGGATGACTCTGTTATTCAAATTGGTGCTTTTAAAGATTTTGTGTGGAGAGTACATATTGCATTATATGCTGAGAAGGTGGCATATGAGAGAAGTCTGCATCCAGAGCTCCCAGAGAAGGTAATTCAAGCTAAGGTCAGGGAATAGATGAGAGAAAGATTCAAAGCAATAACACCAGAGCAGGGCCGGGAATTGGTACAAAAAAGTGGACTATTGCTACTCCCACAATGGGATATCACTGATGCTGTGGTGTTTAACACAATAAGAAGGGCTAATAAGCCACTTATTGCTACTGAAGAGGAGGCTACATTGGCACTCAAGGAATCGACCTTTAGTGAGGAATGGGATGCATTGGAAATTTGGTCCCTATCTACTGGCTCTAAAAAGCCAATTGTTGTAGAACCTTCTGACTTCAGTGGTCACTTGGTTGTGAGGAGAGTTGCTAACACCCTAGCACTGAAAGTTGTTGATATGGTCGTGAATGTTTCTAAATTCACTAGAGCAACTGTTGAAGATTTGACCAAGGAGTGGGATACTCTGAGAGGCCAATATAATGACATTATTATTGAATATAATAAGAGTGAAAAAAAGGTAGCAGAGTTAGAAACTGAATTGGATCTATTGAGGCAACAAATGGATACCATGAGATCTCAAAAGCAAGCCAGTTCTAGCCACACTATTCCCGACCCTCCAGTAGAGCAGTCTCAACCTCCTGCACAAGCATAGTCTTTGGCTATTGTTCCATATAATATGGGACAAGTGCCTATCGCTATTGAGAGGGCTACTAGCCCTAGAGGGGGACTTTCAAGGGAGAAACTGATTCATCAGGTTGAAGAATATAAGGAGATGGTAAAGCAAATCTGGGATGCAGCAGGGAGAAACAATGCAGTGATAGTGGACACTGTTTTGAAACATTTAAACAGAACGGTCCAGAGTAAGCTAAACAATGTTGATGCAAATTATGTCCTAATGTTGCAAGCACTAAAACTGTTTGGAAGGGATAAAGAATTGGCCATCTCATTGCTAAACAAATGGAGCCTTGGAATGGAGAAGTTGAGATTCATGGCAGTAGGGGCAAAACAACATGGTGATAAATATCCTATTGTTATTGCAACATATCAATTGGTCAAGGGAATTGTTGAACAAAATTTTTAGGGATTTTCCGCCCCAATGGAATCCAAGATTAAATTGCTAAAAGATGTGTATGATGGAAAGGAGTTGACCCCATTGCCTCATATTTTACATAGTTAGGATGAAGTCAAACCCTTGCAGGTTTGGAAGGAGCAAATGAACAATATAATGATGTCTCAAACACATGAGATATGCAAAAATACTGACATCTGCATGCTAGAGAATACATTGGAAAAGTTGTCTTTTGTTATAAGTTTCTTAGAGAACTTTAATAAAAAGGCCACATCGATAATGGTAAAGTATGCTCCCTATCGAAAGAAGGTTGATCAGGTTGTGGCTTTCCAGTGGCCTTCCGAGGAGGGGTTTGAATTATGGAAAAAGGTGTTCACTGATGAACTCGAATTATGAGTGTTATAGTCGAGAATTGCAACTTGGTCATGTATAATACAGGTTTGGCCTTAGATATTATATTCTAAAATTGCATTCTCCTTTTGACTCCAACTACAGGGTGCTGAGGTGGAGTTAATACTATAACAACTAAGCATGCCTTCGATGTATGGGGAACGACCTTTGGAGCGATGTTTTCTTTCCTCGTTATCAACTAATG
Source organism: Sequoiadendron giganteum (assembly GCA_007115665.2). NCBI lineage: Eukaryota > Viridiplantae > Streptophyta > Pinopsida > Cupressales > Cupressaceae > Sequoiadendron > Sequoiadendron giganteum. Next base: position 3,317,704 of record VCHN02000014.1, on the reverse strand, counting down.
ATGATCTTTGTCTTATGCTCTCCTCTCGCATAATAGAATTGTAATTGAATCAGGAGTTAGCGGTCCAATTACAAATGGATATGTGTACTCTCCGACTTGAAGCTTGTTGGATCCCTTGTTTTATAAAAGGGAATTCTAGGCTGAGAGAGTGGTCGGTTGAAATATCTAAGATATGAGAAATAAGAGTCTAGTAATATAGAGAGTATGAATTGTAAGTCCAGGTTTTAAAAATTTTTGAGTTAGATTGGAGAACTTTGTTAATCATGGAGTTTTTGAGCATGTTTGTATCAAACTCGTGAATATTTGGAGTTTATTTGGTCTCCTATTGTGTTATGTTACATGGATTATTAATGAAATATTGATCAAAGATGATTTTCATTGATTTTCATTTGTTCTTTACTATGAATTATGTTTAACTACAACTTTGGTTCAAAGGATCAGTTAAATGCTTCAGTTAACTAATAAATTCATGCAATATAACAAATAGGATTCATAAAGGAGTAATAAACTCAGGTATGGATATATGGGTTGTAATGCAATTCATAATAGATCATAAGTGTTCAAAATGAAATTTACCCTGTAGTTTAGTTTTCTCTTTTGACTCCTTGCGCTGGGATATGGCACTAGAATTCTAATTACGTTTTATTCTCGTATGTTTCATGTTATGGCATTAGGATATTTTACTCAAACATTTCCTATCAATTTACTTTATGTGAAGTTTGCGATTCTCTGTTAAATGGACATGAGTCTTTTTTAAGGAATAGCCAATTTCTTGAAGGATTTGATCCTTTAACATTAATTGGGGATCTATCTATTACTTACCTGTGTGCAAATTAAATGAATTGTTTAAATGTTGTATGTTGAGAGCACATGTTAGGGAATACCCTCCTGGATTTTACAGAGTCTGAAGTGTAGGAGAATTAGCCTTATTTCTATTCTCGTAAAGTTGGCCATACTGCTCCTAGTCTTTTATTATTGAATGTGGGGAGTTCATAGGAGCTTCTAGGAAACATGTGTGGGTTGCAGTAAAAAAATGCCAATAGGTTCAATTGACAACATGATCTATTGAGTAATTACAAATGATTCATAATTTGAAATTCTAGATTTTGACAACATGATCTATTGACAAGTAGGAAGTATTTTTCACATTGTGTCAAATTTTGATATTGTTATTGGGATTCAATTATGTAGTTTTACAAGTCAAACTCATTGAACCATGTTTCATGAGTAGTGTTTCACAAGAACCCATCTCTATGATAATGAATGGTCCACTTAGCACTCATTGCATCTAAATGATTCTCAAAGCGATGAAGCACTAGGCCTTCCTAGGAGGTAACCCATCCCAATATTACATGATCGATGATTTTATTAATAATTGATCATTTTGGATTTTGACAAACTTGACACACAAATGATAATTTGACAATGAACTTAATGTATCCCAATTAAGTTTCAAATTGAGTAACACAATAGAAACTAAAACAAATTGAGAGATTGTTATGAGGGTAGTGATGCAACTTTTCTAATTAGAGTGTATTCCATGAGATTACAATTCTTTGAGATATTTTGTCAAATAGTTCACAAGATTTGTCTATCCTCCCACATTTTACATAGATTTGGAAATGGAGTGTACAACCACAACATTTGAGAAAATTCATCTTCATATTATGCTTTGATGGATGTCTATACCTTGTTCCAAATCTCCCATATTAAGGAAATCGACAAGGATTTTGGTGAAGGTTGTGAAATTTGTCTATGCATCTACCAATTGCATTTGATTGAAAGTTTCTAAAACCTTTTTAAAAAAATCCATTATGTATATTCTACAATCATTATAGTCCACAATTTCACATTTATTTGGTTTTGCATCTACCAGTTGTATTTGCTTGAATTTTCCTACCGAATCTTCAATGTAGATCCATTTTGTGTATATCTTAATTACAATCTGTTGGTGTTTTTTCCCACATAGGATTTGCAATTCTGTAAGAGGTAGCCAACCTCCATTATAAAGAACTACAAAGGCTAGTGGCCAACTAACAAGAGTCAGTCAAAGACTGACATCTCCTACACTTTTGGCTCTATGAAACCAAGGTGGGTAAACCCAAGTGTGTTCATAAGAATGTTTCATGATTGGTAAGAACACTTCTTCTTACAGATGCAATCCCCACTAACACTAACAGACAGTCATTACCCTGGTTGTGGAAAAACTAAAGAATAATAACAGATATCCCAAAGCAAGGAGACTAAAAATTATCATAAGATCTATATCCCAAAAAGAGATAGCAGTTGATATTTGTTAAAATGTTCGGGTATTGAATCACCGTGCTTAGAGTCACAGTCCTATACTTGAAAGGAATTTACCAATACTATCCAGTGCCTCATCCATTGGGTGGGAGTCATATAAAATGTAATTCAGATGAAATTGAACTTATCACCATAGTGCTTTGCTACCATGAGATTTGTCAGTATATTAAAACAATACTCCTTAGTGAATCCTGAGCATATAACCATAAACATGCAATTTGTGTTCAAGCATTTGATTAACTCATTAAGTCAAAGCAAGAGAACAAATTACACTTTCAACTACACCATTGAAACTGACTGAACAAACCCTTGATAAATCCATTCATAATCCATGGCCCATACACAGGATAGCAAAATGTCTTAATGTTTTTAGATTTCTTTTGATATTAGTAATTACAAAAGCATAGTATACTTATTTCATACTATTCCCAACCAAGCATGATTTCCTACATAATACCTTCAAAATCCTGCATTACCACTAACTGTACCTATTCTAAGCCTTCAAACCCAAAAAAAATAAGAACCCTTAACAATGAGCTGTCAAATCTCCTTTATAGGACAGGAGAGCAACAAAGCAATAGGCTACATTGTTCATTCCAAAATTGAATTTCATTTAGAATGAAATTGAAATTGGCATTCCTCATCATTAGAAAAAACCATAATCAGTTTGAGGAATCAAAATAGTTATACCATTGTAACCAACCGAAGCTAAAGAAAAAAGAGCATGGCAGGCACGCGTACGTCCACATCAACACACCACCCAAAAGTAACACACCCAACAACTGCAACTACTTGCAAGACACACAACCCCAGTAGAGGCGATCGCTCTTGGTCCTTGCTTCAGGAAGAAGTGAGACCAGCTTCCTTTTATCCGCTTTAATGCATGATCTGGTAGCATGGAACGACACCATCACAGTTATTAGGGCAACTGTGAGGGGCTCTTCATTGACCCCCAATAGCTCGGTCATGGACGCCAAGTAACATTGGAAGTCCGAGTCAGTTTCGGACCCATCACTATCAGAACCAGAAGACAACACCACTGGGGACTTGGAGGTCCCCATCCCTTTAAAATTAGCATCATGGACAACCTCAGGCTTGCTAAGGATAGGTTGTACCCCATCAGGCTACAAATTTGTCACCCCAAGTCTGGTCCTTCTGCGCACAGCCGAATGGTCCATTGCAAAGAACATGTCACAAAATACAGGAGAGACTCGACCACTTGCAAATGAGACAACTCAAAATGCGATGATAATACTGGATAACACAATGAGCATTTATAGAGTTAATTGGTGCGAGAATATTAATTGCTCGAATGCAGCACCGTGAGCATTCGAGTATTTTAGTGGCTGATGTAGCCACCACAAATTATTCCTGGCTTGCGAAGGCATGTTGTACAACCCATCATTGCATTTATCAAGAGAACAGTGTTTGCACTTAGGAAATTCAGGTGAGGATCCATTGAAAAAATCCTTGCCATTAATGAGAACAACTTCCAGAGAGCAAGAACTCCCAATGCGGATGAACAGGAACCCAAGAAAAATTGAACTGTTAAAGCAGATCAAACATGGCAAGTCAGACGACTCAGATTGAGTCAATAATTGTTTGAAAATCCACATCAGCACCCTGGGAGAACTGTGCCCAATCACAACCCAAGAAAACAAGAGGTTGCAACTAGATAGTGGGTCCCACCTAGACCTGTCGCTTCAAGAACTAGGGCATGTGTCGCCTCTTTGCAGACCTCGCAGTACCCTTAGGGGCCTTTAATCTGATCGTGTGAGATCCGCGAGGAAGGATTATTATTATTGATCTCCCTCATTAATACCACACATGTAGTAAATTTTAAGTCCCACCATAATCCTTGTATGGTCCACATGATTTTTTTATCCTTTGTTGAAGAAACTATTACAATATATTTCTTATTTATGTACTTATTTTCCATACATGTTTATAAAAGTTTGAAATTATTAATAATATTAATTTTGGGAAGACATTAAAAGACTGTTGATTGTAAAAAATATGCATCCTAATGTGAAAATGCAAACAATGGAAGCAATGACTATAACACATAAATTTTTATGTAGTATCCAATTCAAAGAATCATGTTTCCTTCTACCTTGAATTTTTTAGTATAAAAAGCTAAGGAAATGCTATAAATAAGATAATAAGTTGACTATTAGAATATACCGATTTTTATAGAGATGTAGATTGTTGGATTTTGTGGTTGTGTTGCTCATGATATGTGGTTGTCATTGATGTCAACACTATTAGCATTAATGTCTTAAAGGTTGTATATGTCGAGGATATTGAGAAAATTAGAATAAATATGTTGTAGATAGTCTATGAAGTTGTGAAGATCAAAGTGGTGAAAATTTTTGTACGTTGGTATTCTGAAGTCATGTATTAAAGGGTTTGATGCTGAGCCTATCTAGTATATCCTCTAGAAGTTTCAAAGGTGTGCATCAAGATTGGAGTGAGTTATGAGTTTTTGTGTTCCTATAGTTATTTTGTTGCTATAGTTGGTGTTTCTGAAAGAAGAGAATGTAATTCTGGTGAATTGAATTGTTGTGTATGATCTTGAGATGTTCATTGACATTTCTTGATCTCATACTCTATTATTGTGGTATGTCCACATTGATTAGTATGCTCGTGATCAAATATTTTTCCTTTCCATGTTCGAGTTTTCATGTTCTTGGTTGACATGATGGTGGTAGCATTTTGTAGATCCTTGTGGATTAATTTTAAAATGCTTGGCATGTTCGAGGATGTTGCTTTAGGTCTTCATTATGTTGTGACCGATTTAGGTTGGAGATTTTTTCATGAATTGGGCCAAGAGTTTGTATTCATCTATTATTTATTTTTGGCCAACAGAGTTGTTAGTGTAAATTCATGAAGTGGATATATAAGAACAATTGTTTTATTCATGTAGAGATAATGTATGTGAAGTGTATGTGAGATATGTGTGAATAAAGATTAGATCATTCAAATTCAGAGCAGAGTGTGAAGAAGTTTACGCAAAGTATGAAGTAGTATTTATGTGCCTAACTAAAACTGTCATCAGGCTTTTGAAGAGGCCAATTTCTCAATTCAACCTCATCAGATGGATTTAATAGTATTACCTTATGTAAGGAAGTGAGCCTTCCCTTTGAGCAGTGAGCTCTAGGCAGTGTTCCTGAATGCATGTGCATTCCTTATTCATTTCTTTTATACTTTTAACAGGGTATAAATTATGGATTAACCTCCACTGTGGTTTTTCCCCTAACAGGGTTTGTACACAAAAATCTTGGTGTTAGGTGTGTTTCTGATGTGTTGTTGATTCATGCTTTCACTGTTAATTATCATATTTAAGATTAAAGGTTAATAAGGTTAAATAAGTTTCAATTTTGTAACAACTGATTCGCCCCCCCTCTCAGTTGTCTATCCTTGTTTTCCAACATAGATATCTTCCATTTAAAAACACACAAAACAATATTCAGTAGATAATCAACCATCTTTCATTTGTATAGTGATTAAATATTTATCCCTATAGGAAATAAGAAGTCTATATAAAGAAAACTAACAAAGCCACAACTACCCCTATTTTGTAGTTTGGTGTGCATTCCTTACTCTCCCTAATCTTCTCTGATTATTTTGAACAGACCAAGTGTTGTAACTAAACTATGGTTCATTCTATGTGCATGTAATTTTGATCTTCATATAAGAAATATAAAAAATATTAATCTACTCTTGTCAAAACACAAACAACACTCAGATTTAGTATAAGAGTCAACCAATCATAAGGAAAACATAACATGAAAATAGGGTTAGGGTTAGATTTAGAGTTTTGGTTATGGTTGGGATTAGATATGAAAATAGGGTTAGGGTTTAGGATTACAATTAGGGTTATGTTTAGAATTAAGTTTTAGGGTTATTGTTATGATTAAGGGTTGTTTTTATATTTGGCTTAGACTTGGGGTTAGGATTAGGGATAGGGATAGGGCTAGGGTTAGGTTTATAGATAGGTTTAGGGTTATTAGAGTGAATGCAACTAATTAATAAAAGAAAAAATATTTAGGGTTAGGTAATTAGGGTTAGGGTTGGGGTTAGAGTTTTGGTTGTGGTTAGGGTTATAAAGATAGGATAAAGGTGAGGGTTAGGGTCAAGGTTAAGGTTTCAAGAAAAAAGGGTTAGGTTATGATTAGGGTTAGGGCTAGGTTTAAGATCTGGATTATAGTTTAGGGTTACAGTTAGGGTGTAAGTGAAGGTTAGTGTTAGGGTTAGATTAGAATTAGGATCATGGTTTAGGATTTAGGGTTAGAGTTATGTTTATGTTTAGGGTTGTGATAAAAAGGATTTGGGTTATGGTAAATATTATGGTTCCTTCTATACAAATTCATACTTATCAATTTAATTAAATATTTTATATTCAGGCATATCTACATGATTCTAATTTTGAAGACGAGTTACCCGAGGTAGCATGGGCATAGCAGCATGGAGCATAAAGAAGTGCCAAGCCATGCCAAGTCATGGTGAGTTAAGGTAGGTTGCAAGGGTAAGGAAACTCTACAAGGTGAGTTGGACTCATCAAGATGTTAGCCAGGCTAGGAAGAGTCTCCAAATCAAGGGTCGAAGGTCCCTATGCATGGGTTATTACTGGTGATGAGAAGTTAGAAATGGGGGAGTCAGCCTAGAGTACGGTGTCATCCTACCAATGTCTAGTATTTGGACTAATAACTTATATAGGGAGGTATGGTTGTTCAAGGAAAGGAGCACCATAGGGATGCAACCGGGTTGCACCGAGAGTCCATAGCTGAACACCAAATAGAAAGGGTGTTCTAGTACTCTTCCTTGCAGGAGCGAAAAGAAGTAGCTCTCGCCTCGAGTCCCATAGTGACTTACATGTTCATCATAGTCTTAGGAGCGAGGAAGTCTTGTTTTTTCCTAGCTATGAAGTGAGGGGTTTTGTGGTGAACCCAACGTACCAAACCTTGTGAATGCAGTAATAGGGCCAACATGGGTTAGTTCCCAGACATGTCGTCGAGGGAGCTAGATGTTGGAATGATCTTTTAATGACCGTCGATCATCCATCAGTTGATCATGACCATTCCCCGCAATCCTAACTGCTATGAATGAACACGATTGCCAATGGTGGCCACTTCATTTTAGCTTATAAGGTAGTTTAAAAGGAATATACTTATCTTCGATGTGGTTAATGAAGCCTTGACATAGTCTATTAGATTCCAAATTTAATTCTTAAGGGTCTACTTTAGATTCCAAGTGAAAATATAAGTTAACCTAGGCATCACTATCCATATTTGTAAACTATTGTGTTACACATGGATAAATTATTTCTAAGATATCTTAAGCAAATACAACAGATTTAGCAATAAATAGTGAGGTGTCTTATTAAACTATTCCAAATCCTCACTTTATCACAATAATTGCAAAGGATAAATCGAGTTGGTTATTTTTTATATATAAATTGGGAAACCAAGGTCCCAACCCTATTACATAGCAAGCCTGAAGGATATGAAAAGAAAAACCAAAAAATAACTAACTATAAATAATTAATAGAAGAACAAAGAAAAATAGCACATAAATAACTAACAAACAACAAGAAAAATCTACAAGTTGCAACATGTCTTTTGGGGAGTTACATATCCCGGCCAAACTTCAAAAAGGAAAGAAAAAATATCATCCTTAGGGTATTTCTTTCTATCCTTCTTTAAAACAAGACTATCAAGATTACCCTTCAACCTTCTTTTCTAAAACTCCCACACAAAATTCTGGAGTAGAAGCATAGAAGTAACCTATGGATCACCTTATTACTAAAATTAAGCACATTATTGACTCTTTCCTCCAAAGTTTCTAGAATTTGCTCCAAATAATTAATAGAATTGGTGTTATGGCCACAATGAGAACATAAATGCACAAGATCAAACTTATTTTCCACCTAAATTCCTTTACCCTTGACATCATCCATGGCCACCATATCATTTCTAGGGACTAAATTCAATCATCCCCTATGTTAGAAGACTTAGTGTCATAAAGAACATTCATTTCTGAAAAAGGTTGACACCAAAATCATTGGAAAGAGGAACATATTCCTCTTACATGAAGTCTTGAGAGTGACTGAACTCTTTGTTCCCACTATTGATATAGTCATTGTCCTTGTGATCAACAAAGCCTTTGTTGTTAATTAGAAACAACTAATTCTACATTGGGTGTAGTGCTAGGGGTAGTAGAAATTATGGCCACCAACCTATTAGATCTTCTTACAAGGTTCCCCTTAAAATTTTTTCCTATAACAATCTTATTATTAATAGTAGCAACAATAAGAACCTTAGTCGTTGTTGCCCACAAGTGAGGACTAAAATTTAGGGTTTTTACTCTTAGTCTTGGAGATGTGAACATCACTAGGAATGTCCACATGGATATGGTGCAACGAGCCATAGTATTATTAAACTCACGTCAACAACAAAGTGTTAGAAATGGGAAATATTCCTTTGACGACATACCCTTTAGGTTCCAATCCATAAGCTCATATGCATGACCAAGTTTTTCCACTTGTTTAATCCATTTCCAAATGAGCAATTTTCCAAGCGTGAAGAATGAAAGAATAAACCCAAAAACATGTATGATAGTAGAGGGAGTAGTTTATTTTGCATTAACTCTTCATTACAATTCAAAGTATCATGTATTCCTTCTCCCATAGAAGTTTTCATGGGAGGAAGGGGAGAATGTTTCTAGTATTAGACACATCTAGCCTATCACCATTTTTGTTAGAACAAAAGAGTAAATGCCAATGCCAAATCCAACACAATTTATCATAGTGACCCTTTGTTGGACAAGGAAACACCAATGCCAATATTCACTACTCCAATCACTGGCTTCTATCCTTCTTTTTTTCCAAATATAGCTTGTAGGCCACCTCTATGACCACCCATCTAACTATCAACGCTGCCATCACTAGCCCAGCTATTCAATGGTCATTTTTCAAATGACTCCTTTCTCACTCTCTTGGAGGACAAACGTGACATTATTTAGGATATTCAATGCCTAGATATTTTCTGGAAAGCTTAAAGGTCGAATATATAGTGGCATAAAACTCAATGTTATAGGAAATCATTCTTAGACAAGCCCAATTGGTTCAATTTCTATGGATAGAAGGGGGTTGATCATAAGGAAGTGTTGAGATTCCTAAGCATCTCTTTTACCTTTTAGGTATCTCCTTCCTCTTTAAGGAAACATATCATTTCTAGAGCTGTGATAAATTATCATATTAAATTATGAAGCCCCTTTCTTTGGCAAGGAGATTCCATGTGTGTTCAAAAATTCTTGTTGCACACGTTTCCATTACTCATGTTGCTAACAACCTTGCAAATCCTCATATTTGAAGATTGAAAAAATCCAAAGGAATATTTTATGGCCTCCCTTTAACCAAGGAAAATGGTTTCACAAAGTATCCTAGGAGTTTTATTATTTCCCTCATGACTATAATAGGCTTGGCTTACTTTATATTCACTACTCTAAATGGCGCCATAATAGGCTTTGCTTGCTTTATATTCACTACTCTCAATGGCGCCATAATTTCAAATTTAATTAACATACTCTAAAACCTAACTAAACCAGGTTGTAGCTCGTCAAATTGGACAAGTAAAAGGTCAATACCAGCACTGAGGAAGAGTTTGGAGGAGTGAAAAAAAGGTCAATACTAGCACCGACGAAGAGTTTGGAGCTAAAACAAGGTCAATACCAGCACCGAGGACGAGGTTAAGGGCACGTAGGGAAAATTGATGACCAAGGGACAATGAGTACTGTAAGTTTGGCACCCCCATTCTCTTTAACCTACAATTTAAATGCCTAGTTTCCAAAGATCTTCTCGTACATTGGCCCCCCCATTCTCGTAAAATGGTATAAGATAAGACAAAAAAAATAAAATAGCTTAGTCTTTCACATTTTTATAGTGATTACTACAGGCACATAGACCAATTCTTCATAATAGAAGAATTTGATCATACTTTTCCAATGATGGCATTATGAGAAAACCTTAGGTTAAATGAATAATTCCTAGCTAAGTTCTTGAAATCATGTCCAACCATATAAGAGAAGACCGCTGCTATGTGTACTTGGATAACATGGGAAAAGTCTCTTTGGGATCTTTCATCAATCTACGTATTGTTAAATTTTAACACCTAAAAGTGAGAATGAATAATCTTTCCTAGGATGGTGGCCAATTATGCTTCTCAACACCTAGATTACAAAATCCTTGTCAATATCATTGCCATCACAATTAAACCTATTGCTTGAGTTATAGTCACAGAGGTAAACAAATTGGCTTTCTTGATAGTAGATACATTCTAGACAATTCAATCCTTGCATCAGAGATTGTTGAATGGGCCCAACAAACTACTCATGATGCCCTTACTATTAAGTTAAAAGTTTGACAAGGCATATGATTGCATCAAATGTCCTTTCATTTATAAAAGGCTCAAATGGATTTATTTTCAACCCTAAATTATTATCACACATTCAAAATTACAAAATACTAGTTAGTGAAGAACCTTCATTTGAAGGTGATGTCGTCATGACCATTGAACGAAGAACCTTCATTCAAAAATGATTCCATGTGAAGACTTTCAAATGAAGGTATTTTTTATTTTAAATATTTCATGTCCAAAATGCTTTATAAAAGGAACCTTGGCATGAAGGGCCTTTAAATGAAGACCTTAATTCAAAGGTCCTTCATTAGAAGATCCTTCATATGAAGGTTCCTTTAATGCCATCCCATTATAGCTCTTAGAGTTGTTAGATATATATTTTTTTCGATGTAGAGATTGGACCATCAAACAGTGTCACCATGACTCTACCAAGATATCCATCAAATTCATAAACCCTGACTTAACAACCACAAATTCAGAAGAAAATTGCCCATGTCAGCCCTAGGGCATCAATTCAATGCCAAGTTTCTTGCTTTAAAAGACCCCTGAATGCAATGAACCTCTATCATACCATGATGCACACCAATCCACCGAGTTACAGTTCTAAGACAGTGGGTGGATTGGTGGATGCCATTTCTATTTACCCCTCAAACCCTTACATAGGAAAAATAGGGCAGTCCCTATAAATCTGGTAAAGACGTGCCACTCCAGTCATCAAAATTCTTTACTAGTACCTTAATCTTCCTACTCAAATCATCAGGTAAGGCTTGAAAACCTTGCAGTGATTTTACAAAAACTTGAGTAGGCCTTAATGATTGGGGCCTGTTGTCTACATCGAATCTAGAGGCCTTATACATAAAATCTAGGTCATTGGCCCTAGGGATTCAGGTGTTCAACTAAAGGAAAAACTAATTCCTGATCCCTATTAATGTTTCTTATTGAATCTAAGAATAAAGAATATAAAGAATAAATTGATGGTAATCTACCATCAACTCCCTAATTCAAATGCCTAAAAACTGTCTACAACTTCATTTTGCTTGGCAACTGCTCCCTTCTCACTTGCTTTTAGAGCTGCTTGTAGCTCTCTAATCTTATTAAGCATATGCTATTCGGTGGGATCTACAGAGTACTGAACCTCCTCTTCAACTGGCTCTAATGAAGGACTAGGAGCAGGAGTCTGGATGGGGGACCCAGGAGTAGAAACAATTGGAGAAGTTGGAGGTATTGATCTTGATGTAGAACATATGGCCAGGGTACCATGAGTACTAGAAGACTCCCCCACATGTCTGTACTTCAACCTGTCTACCTCAGTTTGCAGCTCAACATTCCTTTGCTGCATTCTACTATACTCTCCAATAATTGTGTTATACTTCTCCATCAAAATTTTCTTCTCAGCTTCTTCTATTTCAGTTTGTAGCTTCTGTAGTTGAAGTTTTAGAAGCTCTTTTGATTATTAACCCTCCCCTTAGGTTTGGGCTAATATTAGTAACATAGGGCATGAGCCAACCTAAACTTAGGAAGTAATAAAGTTAGGAAAAATATTTAACTCAATTTATAAAAAGGGGCCTGACCTAGATGAAACAATGAGACATAAGTCATTCTAATACCCACTCCAAAAAGCTAACGACCGAATATACCTCACCCAAGATTTTACATGGAACATTACAATTTTTATGAAAGCCAAGGTAAAACATACCCAACCTTAGGTTCCTCCCAAAACAATGTAACAAGCCACGACAAGGGAAAAACATAAATGGAATTCAAAGAAAAAGATTTGAAACTCCATCAAATCCACCATGATGCACACCAATCCACCGAGTTACAGTTCCAAGATAGTGGGTGGATTGGTGGATGTCATTTCTATTTAGCCCTCAAACCCTTATACAGGCACAACAGGGCAGTCCCTGTATTTGATTGTTTAATCCCACAAAACAGTGATTGAGAGCTTCAAAACAAATGCAAATGAAAGGGAACACATATATTTATCTACACCAATGATCTCAGAGCATTTCAAACTTGTATGGATCCATACAACACAAAAGAACTTCAGAAAAATTGAAAAAACACATAAAATTGCTTCAAGAATGTGGTATCTAATATGAAATTTTGGTATCAACTCCTCCAACAATTGCAATGGGATGGGAATACAATATGATAGAAGTGGGATAAAAAATGCATCATTTGAAGCATGAAACCAATATGCAAAGATGAAAGAAAGTGCTAACCCCTTAAACTGAAAAAGTTTCTTTTAACTTTAAGTTTGTTGGGTAGCCAATTATTTTAAGTTATCAAATCCTACCATCATACATAATCAAAATGTTGTTGTTTCAAATGACTATGAGCACTAACTTTCACTATTTGAAGATGTTGAAACCTTGTCATAGAGAATTAGAACATTGATAAACTTATGATGAATTTACCAAGCCTAGTACACACTCCCTCCCCGTTCACCACTTAGACATATGGAAATTAAATGTAAATTTGATGCTATTTTTAGTCATGTAGGTGTCCAATAAACCACTTGGTGGTGTTTCCCTTCAACTTTATTTACTTGAATGAAGAGCAAAAGTCATTTGATTACAATTAGAGAATACATTTGACACCTTGGTTGTGTAACTAGTGGACCATAGTCACATTTAACACTTGTTATAAAGTTTGGGAGTTAAAACGTTAAGTAGATTTGATTTGTGATGGACACATTTGGACGATAGTAACAATAACTTGTAATCTATCAAGACTTGATTACCTTATAACTTGTCAAATTCTAGTGATGAAATGGTAGATTAATCATCATGTCACCTTTGTATCACATCACCATGAAAGAACTTCATCCAACATCCTTATGAGTGCAGGTACCACCAAATAGGTATTTGTTAGATTTGTCTTCCTCAAGCGAGGGAAATTCAGGAAGAGAAGAGGAAAGTGAGACATGTAGTAGGTCTAAAAGAGGGAGACCAACTAGAGGTCAAAATATTAGAAGAAAATTTTGTAAACGCATGGAATTTTTTCTTGCTGAAGGGGGGTCATGTTCTTATGATGATGAGAGAATAGGTGACATTGAGGTGCCCTTGAGGTACAAACATCTATGGAAACAATGGGTACCCAAGGAACTTCCTCCAATAAACACTGATTTTTGTGTCAACGAGAGGATATATCATATAGCACCAACGCCATTACATGGTTTGGGCCTATTTTGCATGGACGGCATAAAGGTCTGTTATGAAAAAGTTACTGAGTTGATGGAGTATGTTGGACCCTGTTACTGTTACAAAGATTGGATGCAGCTGGTTCGATATACATGAAGTATGCGTAGGTATGCACTATCAGCAAATTATATACAACTAAAAGATAAGGATCAAAATAAAGGAGTGGCTAGGTACATTGACGGGAGGCCAAAAGCATCAAGGAATATTGCAAGGTTTATAAATAGTACACAACCTAGGTCAAAAAATAAGCAACCCAATTGTATATTCGAGGTGCGAGAGGGAAATCGTGTATTCGTATGTGCGATAAAATCAATAAATGCAGGGGAAGAGTTGCTAATCGATTACAATTTGAATCGCTTAGATACAAATACAATTACTATTGGGGTGGTATGTACTATATACCATTTTACCCAACCTCCAATTAATGACTCCAATATACCATTTTGTTACTATGTTTTTTTTTGTAAGTCTAATGGTTTCATTTCAGTAATGTTTTTTATATTTAATTTTTGTCACAGCGGGACATTGATCATACAAGGAAGGATCGCAATCCATCTTCAGGGCTTCTATCCGACAGGTTTACCTCATTATAATTTACAAATTAGATACATGCAAAATGTTTTATTATTATGTTTTTTTCATGAGTTTATTGGGTTAATTTCAATAATCTTCTCTAATATTCTTGTTGCAGTCGGCTGATCGGGGAAAGGCACCAGCAGTACAGGAGAACATCCCTATGGAGGTGGAGTCACTATTATGTAATGATGACATTGCATTTTCCACAAACCCTGTGGATATGATGAGGAAGGCCCCAAAAAAATGCAATCAAGAAATCCTTAAGTTGGTATTCATAGTGCCTCAAATAGATGAGATAAGAGAAAGGGTTAAACTACTGTCTGAGAGAGCACAAAATTCGCAAGTAAGCTATCATGAGATCTTTAATTATAACATAAGTTCATTCATGGTTTAATATTTTGTAATATTTTATGTCGTGAACTAAAATATGTGTTGTTTTTACAGGATTATTTGCATCCTCATCATGTTGCTGGCCATGATCAAGGTACTGCAAGTGTTTCCTAGGAAGTAGGGGACAATACAAGTGTCAATCCTGATCTTCTTGTGCATACAACACTTTATCCGACCCCATCATCTGTGCCTATATTGTCGACTAAAATGTTGGCAACACATACCATGCAAGAATTCGATAGTCCACCATCTGGCAACAAACACATGCCACCACATGTGTCAGTACCTATGGATACAGAGCCCGCTAGTACTAGTGATGTTTTAGCAGCATTTCCTGGATCTTCCCATATTACTAGTATGGGAACATTGCTGGTCACATTTGTGGTGACCAAGGATTTCCTTCCCATAAAGATAGAGAAGGTCCCAGGTACTTTAAAATGTTTTAATTATTATTATATATAATCCAATTGAAATTTACTTATTGATCACTCTTTATAGACTAATGATCCCATGATCATTTTACAAGAAATGATGTTTTTTCTAAGCATCTAAGTGAAATTACATTGGAGCTCTTCGGGCCCACCATATGTACACGGTGGAATTCCCAAAATCAAGATTTAAAGGATGAGCTCATTAACTGTTTAGTTGTGTTGTTCGGTGATAAAACATTCAACCGAACCAAGGTCCTTAAGAAAGCTGGTACCTATCTAAAGTATGTGAGGGACCAATATAGGTCACATTTAGAGAAGAATAGAAAGTACGAGCGTCCCCTCATGATTCCGGAAAGGGAGTGGAAGGACTTGGTGTCAGATGGAAAGGAGAAGGCTGAAAAGAAGAAAGGAAAGACACCATCGAGCCAAGCAAGGTATGTGATACTATCAACAATTTAATTATATACTGATTACTCTTTCTTTTTACATAATCTAACGTATTTCAATTTTTTCATAGGCTGCCCGACACATCGAAGGCAACAAAGGCAAGACTAGAAAAATACGGGCAGCACAAACCTGGCTTTGGTGGTTATATGAAAACAACGACACGATTTGTAAGTATCAATAAATGAAATATTGCATCCAAATAATAAATTGCAAACAATTTTGGTTTTATCACACCATGGAAGCAAAATTCATGATCGCATGCAAAAATGCAAGGATTTGATTTCAACGGAGTGCCCATAGAAGAGGACCTGAAGATTGCCTTCCACCAAGGCTATGGAGCCCTGACTGAATAGCTAAGAGTCTCGAATGGGCAAACACAATCTTCCACTGCATCCAACACGCAGGTAAATAAACTCAATAAAGTTTATTTCAAATTGAATACTTGTATAATCTGTTCAATATTAATGTCTACTATAATAATGTGCCTATTTTTTTTACACAGATAAGCAATGATAATACTACACATGAGACTAGAATGCAGCCTAGTGAGGGTGGAGCACAACCTACCGATGAAGGCCATGGTGTGCATCCCGGTACTGGATGTATTCATGTGCTATACAAAATGCAGTATGGATTAATACAATTAAACATTTTTAATTGCATTTGGTGTATTAATCAATGTAACCTTTTGTGTTTCAACTTTAGAGCATGTAGAGTGTGATCAACATGTTGAGCATGATTAGGCTAGACAAGATTAGGAACATGATGTGGCTCCATCAGGTAAAGAGGACCACTCTAATGTTCTTTTAAACATATTTAATTGCAATTGGTGTATTAATTAATGTAATCTTTCATGTTTCAACTCCATATCAGGATTTAGAGGGTGTTCAGCATGTTCAGCATGAGGCTATAAGACCATATCAAGAACATGGTGTGGCCAATTCAGGTAAAGAGCACTACTCTGATGTTCTTTTAATTAATGAAATACGTGTAACAATAATAATAAAATATATCAATTTAACATTTCTTTGCTATTGCAGCAGACCCCCCCTTACAGCCGTGTCCACGTTGTGAGTATACGACTAGACATACATTAAGATCACGAGCAGAGCTCAGAACAACTGAAGGGGGGACAAATGATTTTGAAAAAGATACTCCACTTTAGCTTTATTTAGCTACAAAAAAGAAACAAAAAAAAAAGTGATTGTAATCATATTATGACAAGTTGACAACCATATTTTTGATAATATGTAAAAACAAAAAAAATGAATGTTATATGTTAATGAATGAATGTGAATATGTTAATGAATAAATGTTATATGTTAATGAATGAATGCTATATTTTATTAATGGATGAGTGAATGAATGTTATATGTTATTAATGGATGAATGAATGATTAATGTTATATGATCGGGTATGGGGAATTGAGAGTGATGTGAGGGGGGGGAGGGAGGGGCCAAATGAGCCTCCACCTTCACGTGGTTGGCCCTGTTAAGTAGAGAATATTAAACTATTCTCAAAACAAAGAGAAACTCAATAAGGTAAGAAATGCACTTTTCAATATAAGAAATGCATCGTTTGAAGCATCAGATCAATATGAAAAGATGAAAGGAAGTGCTAAATTTTCACTATGAACATTGTGTTGTGTGTGGATTTGGATCATAATGTAATGTTTTTTATTTTTATTTTAGTGGTCTCTAAAATTTTACTGTTGTGCATAACAGGTTAGTGGAAAATTTGACAGCTCTGAAGGGTTTAGAGGCTCAATTGAGATAGATACATGGATATTTGGATCTTTTTGTTGATGGGAGGCTTCCACTTAACCATGAAATTTTGTACCATTTGTAGGTATGCTAAAATATCTCTACTTACATTCATTCAACTTACTGTAATTTAATCTAGGGGAGAGGACCGAGTACCTAAGCAACTTTCAATGTCATGCTGTTAGAATTTACTATGAAGCTAATCCAAAGTTTTTCATTGCTACTCGAAGCCATATTCCAGTGCTTTCTCTACGAAGCCCACATGATCCCTATTAGGTATCTTCTTTTTGTAGTCTCTAAATTTCTTAGAATAAATCAACAACTAGTTTGTCTATATGTGGCTCCTTGTTTACACATTAATATCTCTCTTGGCAGCAATGGATCAAATTGGATTCATGGGGTCTTAAAGAGAAGGCTCTCAAACATGGAGAGATCAATAGTGGAACCAGGTAAAACCATTCATAATCATGCTCATATTTTTTTATTGACTGTCTAAGAGCCAAGTATCCAGGATAACATTATGTATTTTTCTATTGAATTTCCAGAGAGAATAATTTTGGGTTTGCAATCCTATTTTTTAATACACTAGCTAATTATCCAATATGCAGTGCTGGTACTCTTTCTCACCAAATTGCTCATTTTCCAAAAATTTAGATTCTAGTGTGTAGTTTAATATTCACTAGTTTGATTTTTTCTTTTTTAGCAAAATTAGAATCCAGTTCGTATGTTGTGCTTGCTGTCCATGACAGTCCCCTTGATCTCATGACTCATCATAGGTATTATATTTTGCTCCAATTATTGGTCAACATCAAATGTGGCCATCATAATATCATCCATAGCCTCACAATTATTCATTGCTCATTTCTCATACATAGTAACCAAATAATGCAGGCCTAGAGCTTGGACTGCAGATATATGCAAAAAGTGATAAATCCCTACCTCTGTAAGCCTAATTAAACACAACAATTGACATGTTGTTTGATATTTTAAACAGTCATATAACTATCTTTTTTCTATCTTGTAAACACTTACTCAATGCATACAATAATTTATTGAAATGCAAAGTTGAATGGCCTCTTAACTCTTGACACTAATGTCAATGCATTTGTCCAAACAGGGTTAATCATATTTTGATCTAAATTTTCATAATGAAGTCTTCCAATCTGAGCATTGATGACAATCCATCTTGTCTTTTACTACCCCTATTAAATTCTCATCGTCTTGGCACATCAACTTTTCTCTTTGATTGGCCTCTCCTTATGTCTTGTCATTATCCCTATGGATGCACTTTGGAGCCTCCTACTATTATATATCGCCCAGAGTCACCCCAATATGCCTACATTTCAACGAATAGTTTTTTATTTTATTTTAAAACTCCATTGTTCCGTCGAAATTGCGACGAACATCAAAAACAGCCGACGACCTTGCTATGCACCCGATGAACTTTCATCGTAATGACTTGCCTATTTCATCGCGAGTGTGACAAACTTGCGCCGTACTGACTTGCCTATTGCGTCACGCGTTCGACACTCTTATGCCGCACGTGCTCCGAGTACTATTCATCGATAGACCGATGATACAGTCATCTCCATCCCGATGAATGTATGTCGATGCTTCGACGATTCAGCGACAATATGCCGCACGTGCTCCGAGTACTATTCGTCGCTCGACCGACGACTATATGTCACTACTCTGACACTTTAGCGAAGGTATGCCACTCACACTCTAGACATGTTTCGTCACTAGGCCGATGACACTTCCATCCTGGTTCCGATGAATGTATGACGGTGTTTTGACGCTTTGGCGATGGTGTTCTGCCCATGGTCCTGCCACTGCTTGTCGCGTGATCGACAGAATGGGCATTGTTATTCTGACGATCTAGCATTGGGAGGGCGATGTTTTATTGTCTGTCGGGATATAGACGAAAATTGAGTGACAATGCTGATTTGTACGATTCATCGACCGACTGACAATAGATCATCGAAATTTCGACGAACGGCCATCAGAAATTGGGGTCAAATCCATTAGTGATAATCTTCTAAGATCTTATGGATGTAATCATGAAAGATTAAGGTAATTTCTCATTGTTAAGTAGTGCCTATGTTCTTTAAGCCAAAGGGAATCATAACCCAAAAAAATGTTCCCCAAGCAGATGTAAAGGTCATCTTGTATCGATCTTGTGGGTTTATGAAGATTTGATTATATCCAGAAAATCCATCCATAAAGGATAACAAAGTACGTCCAACAGTGGAATCCATGATCATGTCAATGTTAGGAAGAGGAAAGTCATCTTTTAAGGAGGATTTATTGAAGTCTCTAAAATTCATACATATCCTAACACGATTATCAGGTTTAGCAACTATGACAATGTTTGATATCCAAGGAGAATAATCAATAGGGCGAATGAAACCTGCGTCAAGGAGTTTTTCAAGTTCTCCTTTAATATGCAAGGCTATCTTAGGGTTCATCTTTTGAATCTTTTGGTGAATGGGCTTAGAATTTTCAGTAAGGACAATGTTATGTGTAACTATTTTTGGATCTATTCCATGCATATCAAAATATTTCCAAGAAAATAGTTCAGGAAATGCATGAATCAAGGTTGCAAGATCCTCTTGTTCTTCATTGTCAAGGCACTTCCCAATTTTAATGACTTTGTCTTTATCATCTATGTCCATTGGAATGTCAAGGGTATGCTAGGTAGAGGGAGTGCATTGGACTTAGGAGCTTCAGGGTCATATGGTTCCATGCTAGTGGGAGTGACATTAGTGTTACTAATGGTGGGCTCACAATTTATCATAGCACAAGAGGAATTTCTCTTGGAGCGAGAAGCCCTATCTGAAGCACCTAACAAGTGTTTCAAAGCTTCATCGTTAGGGACATAGACCTGAATAGGGGGGATCCATATCAAGGAATTCATGATGCTTGAGTGTGAGATTGTTTCTTGGTGTGAATGTGATAGTGTTGATGTTGAGAGAGGCACATTGATTGGTCTTGATGGATTTAGAAAAGGAAAACCATAGATCGGTCTTAGTTCCTTGCGTATTAGGTTCAATGGGTACATGAATGCCTTGTTCATGCTTGCCACATCCTTTACCATTATATCCTAATTGATTCACAAGATCATAACCATGTCCATAGAGTCATTCTATTTCTTGTGGGTTAGGTGGTTGTTGATAATCTATCTCATCAAAATTTGTTGTATATGTTGCATTTTCTTCCAAAAGCGATGAGATAGATGTGTGGGAAGGGTGCTCTTCATTTTGGGTAGAGAGAATGATTGATTAGTCTTGTTGGTCATCCTCTTTGCGTGTGATAATACACTCACCCATAAATGAAGGTGTGAATTACAATGAGCCCCAATCATCACCAAGTAAACTAAACTTGGATGTGTCTTCTAGTTGAATTTTTTCAGAAGGGGCAATGTTGGAGGTAGGAATTAAGGTATTGAGAGGACTTGATGTTCCCTTTTCAAGTTCTAAACAACTCTCAGGCTCGGGGTCTATGTAAATTTGATAAACTTTGTTATTATAGAAATATTTCATTTTATGATGAAGGGTCAAGGGTATTGCGTGCATCTCATGTATCCATGGTATTCCCAAGAGGAGATTATAAGAAAGTTCATAGGGCGTGACATGAATAGGAGTTTCCAACATAACTATTTTGATAGTAATAGGTAAAGTGATGACACCAAGGGGTTTCTTTGTAAGATTGTCAAATCCTCTAATGGACAAGGAATCAAATTGGATTTGCCATCTATCCACATGTAACCTATCAAGAAGCTTCACACCGCACACATTTAGGGCAGAGCCATTTTCAACAAGGGTCCTTTTGATACTTATGTATTCATATTGGGCTATTATCATAAAGGCTTCATTTTGTTTTCTTAATTCTAATGGAGGGAGCTCATGTTGATAGAAAGTAATGTCCACATTAGTTGTTTTCAGATCTTGTAAGAGAGCTGCTACATCATTAGCATTTGTACCAAGAGGGACCACTATCTATTGCAATTCCATTTAAAGCATAGAATGATAGTTAGGGGAATTTTGAAGAAGATCCCAAAGGGATATCTTGGCAGAAGTATTCTTAAGTTGTTCAACCAAATCATACTCCCTAAGTTGTGAGTTTAAATGAGGTGCGACATGTAATATGGGTAGGGAAATGGTAAGGATGTTGAGGTAGTTGGTTGTTGGGGATGTGGGTTATTGCGCGTATAATGAGTGTGGGAAATGGTATTATGCTTAGGTGGGAAAAGGGTAAATTCAGATTTAGAGGGTGTTGGAGGTTTATGGGAAGGTGGGTAGAGAACAAGTTGAGGTTGGATGACATTGCCATATTTTGTTTGAGGTTGCTCATCACAAAACTTAGTGGACGAGTTAGGTGAGATGAAATCCTGAAGAACTTCATCTAACATAGCCATATCATCACAACTAAATGTTTAGGAGATAGGTTATAAGTGGTGGGTTTATCTTTATTATCACAAAATTTAGTGGATGAACTTAGTGAGAGGAAGCCTTGTAGGGCTTCATCTAACTTATCCAATTCATTACTACTAAAAGGTTTAGATGATATATTTTTGATATAGTGAAGCAGTGTGTGCATCATTTCATGTGAGGTTTCTATGTTTTTGTTTTCATGTTCCACTTAATTTTCTTGAAAGGAACTAGGAAGTAAAATGGAAAATGACTTGTAAAGATCTAATGGTACTCATAAATTCCAAATGTACAATAAAACATGTTTAAGCTAATGACAACCATATAACAAAAAGTAACTAATCTGAAACAAAGCATAAACTGTAACAAATAGAAAGTGCAAAAACTAGCAAATAAATTCAAAAATTACTGATGAAAAATGTGTACTGGGACTAGGTCGCCCAAGGTGGTGACTTAGTCTCAATATGGGTATTTTTGAGTTTTTTATGGTTTTTCTAATGAAAAATGCAGTGTTCTGGACTATAATGTGTAGAGTTATATGGCATATGCGAAATTTCTCTATTATGCAAGGGAATAGATGCAAAAATGAGTCTTTTTCACTAAGGTAGAGTATGAAATCCTAATATGGCTTTTAAAAAAATGTAACATTCAATGCAATGCCAAAAGAAGAAGTTCCTAGGATGGAAATGCAGAGTAAATTAGAAGCAAGATGTGTCTAAATGCAGGCTCACCAAAATGAACCACATAATTTATGCTTTTGGGATGATAAGGGAATGGATCCCCTACAATGTTAGGGTTTTCACCAAGAAGGAAGAGGATGTCCCCTTGTGGGAGCATAAATCTTGTGATTCATTCAATTGTAAGGAATTAAATAGGGTTGGAATGTTAATATGAAGTATGCTAAATGCTGAAATCTGATAAATAAATGTAACTATTGCATGCAAGCTAATGAAGACTATATTGTTTGAAAACACATGATGTAATGCAACAAGGATAAAGTAATGACAATATGAACCTAGATAACTTAATAAAATCAAACAAGTGCACCTAGAAATTGAAGAGGGCTGAGTAGAGATTGAAGAAGCCTCTAAAAATCTAGAAAACCTAAGTTTTAAGCCCACTGGGACACTTATGCCAAGTTGGGTGACCTATTCCCTTTTCTGCCAAACTGCTCTAGGTTCCATTTTAGCCAAGTGGGTGCTGAAATCTACAAAAATATTTGATAGAAACCTCCAGTAGGACTAGGTCACCATTATTGGTGACCTAGTCCCTTTTAGCTTTTCGAGAAAATTGAAAGTGGACACAGAGTCCTATGGTCTGCTCTTTGCTTCTTGACATGAATCCGGACTCAGACCTGCAAAATCACCTACAAAATAGAGTATATTTTGGTTTCTAATGTGGGGTTTATCTTGGTCAAACCCCTAGTTTGTATTTAAACTTATAAAGAGATAGAAAATCTATATAAACCCTAGCCCTAAGTGTGTCTAGAACTAGGAAAACCTGAAATAAGACAAAACTCTATTCTATTGTGCTAGAATAAGATCCATTTAGAGATTTGAATGATGTAATACTTCAATCCAAGAAACCCTACAACATTTCAAATGAATGTGAAAGGAATGCAAGTGAGATGCAAACCTCAAATCTGAAGATGGGTTTAAAGTGGAAGATGGAGTCACTTTGAAAATAGTCTTTAGGTATGATTTGGTGGCTAGTTGCACCTCCTCAACCTAGATTTCTCCATGATTATCCATAGGCATCCATGTTCAACCTTTGGCAATGTGAGATCTTGAATGGGAAGTGAGCTTGAAGACCTACAAAAGCCCAATTTTTCTGTCCAAAAGCTTCAACTTTGTTGTGAAAGAGATGTGAAACTTCTTGAGGAAGATGTTTTGCACTTGATTCTTGAAGTTGCTTGTGAAAAATGACCAAAAAGTTGTGAAAGTGACCTAAAAACAAGTATTTATAAGAAAAAATACCTATTTGTCAGTTATTTTTACCTAAGAGGCTGACACCCATCGAGAATTTTTAGCAAGATAGACATTTTCCTGCTTAAAAATGCAAAAACCCCTAAAAAGGACTAGGTCACAAACTTGGGCGACCTAGTCCCACCAAGGGTTTTTAAGGTGGGATTAGTGATATTTGAATAATTTTGATGTTGTTTATCGGTGCTTGCATAATTCCTTGGGTAAAATAGGCCTCAAAGTCAACACTAATGAACCTTAGGGGCCTATAAATGTTGTTTTAGGATTATTATTGATGAAAGTGGACCTAAAGTAGGACCAAAATGGGCACAAAATTGTTGTTTTCTTCAAAGGTATACAATTTTTAGCGACACACATATATTTTGATAGATTCAAATAAAATGTTTCTTTGTAGTGATATCATGTTGGGCTCAATGCAAGCATAGATGGACAAGGAGATATGAAGACCATCTGTGGAACAATTGGTACCTAAAAGATGACCATAGTTGTAACCATAAACAAGGTTTGTTTTATAAATTTATGTTTTAATAAGTTATACATTCAACCATTTTATTCTCGCATGGATAGATACACTCTAGTACATACCAAAATTAGGTATGTTTATACGGTTATTTGTATGCATTCTATGCTTTAAACAAAAACCTTTGTTATTTCTTTGATGTCTTCCTTTTAATGATATCTTCGTATTTCATCCATGGAATTGGTTCTACTTTGATACAAGATCTCCCATATATTTTTCTTTTCCTATATTTATTGACATTACAAAAAGTTCCATCTTGCCTGATTCTTTATCAGTATTCTCTTTTTTAAAAATTTGTTGCAACGAAAAAAACACTAGAAAAAGGAAACCATATATAAGAGCAGGCAATTTTTTTTGCAACCTCGTCATTGTGTAATATATGATGAAATTCCTTGAAATTTATCATTGGTGTTTCATACGTTTTTTTCTCGATAATTTGGCAAGAGCCCATGAGGCTTCATGATGCTGATGTGGTGGGGAGGAGAACAACTGTGGGTATTATTCTTTTGCCTTTCACCATCGTATATTTTTTGCTATATATATGCATGCATGCATAAATTCTTAGATGCACTTGACTAAAATAAACATAGTATATTGTACACATTACATTTGTTCATGTTTCTATAGTTATCTTTTCATCCTATGGAAAAAATTATATGTAAGCAACTCTTTATCAATATGCCCATCTTTTTCAAATTGTTACACTAAAAAAAATACCATAATATAAGAAATCATATATGAAATCACCCAAATTTCCCCTACTTCACCATTGTTTGATATATGATATGACTCCATTAAATTTCTAATGGGTCTTACATACTTTCCTTGCTCTAGGGTTTGGCTAGAGCCTATGCGGCCTCATGATGCCAATATGGCAAGGAGGAGAACTAGCATGGGTTTTATGGTTTTTCCTTGCACCATCATTTATTGACTACTACAAATATAGAACATATTGTATTCTACCACTTACATTTCTCCACGCTTATAAAACTTTCTTTTCAACTTGCCAAATCAATTATTTAAACCGAACTCTTTATGGTGATCCCTAGCTTCTTTAGCTTATGACAATAATTATATGATGCAATAATCTATGCAAAATGCATATAACCCCTAAAACTTAATCCAAAATTTTAGCTACATTACTTAGCATTATATATTATACACAAATCATTTATGCAAAATACCCATGTAAAATGACTTACAAATATTAGAGCACAACAGTTTTAAAACCGTCAAATTTGCTATAAAACAGACCTGAGGGAGATATTTTTACAATATTCTATTACCAAACCAACACCACAATGGTTCTTTTGACAATGCAACTTAATAAATATATTTTCTCGGCATACAAATAAAATAACGATTAAAATTAACAGTTTGTTATAAGGAGCTTCAATTATATGATGAAAAAAGAATATCATGAAACATATTGGTACTGTTAGTGTAATTAATATTTAATTAAACTTGCATAACTTTACTTAGGTTGAGCTAATTTTAGGTCAACTTTAGGGTTGCATACTTTGCTTTTATAAAGCAAATCATCTCATTGTAAAATGAATTCCTGAATATATCTTTTTGCACATTGACATGCAAAGCTCTGCTTTTTTATGTTTTCTCTTATGTGGAAGGTGTTTAGGTTTGCATGTATGATCTAGGGTTTCTAACATGGTATCAGAGCCAGATCTGCTGCAGCTTGTTCAGTTTTTGAAAGGATTAGATATCTAGGTTTGGTTGCATCAGATCTGTGTTTGTTTTCTAGTTTTTATTTGGAATAGGGGGGTTTTTTTTTGGTGCACTTTGAGCTCAAACGGACCTCACCGTTGAGCTCGCAGCATCCAAAAACCCCTATTTTGATATAAAATTCATCAAATTTGGCTTCACGGTGTTAGATCTACGAGGGTTTGATGTTTTTTTGAGTGTTCCTGATCCAGAGCGTACCTGCAATTTTGGAGCAATTTCAACCCAAACGGACCTCACCATCGCATTCAGAGCGCCCAAAAACCCCTAAATCGACTGTCAAATCGTCGAAATCGGACACAGTGACTCCGGGAGGCAAAATTTTTTCATTTCTGGGTCGTACGGCCTGGTACGGCACGCAATCCGAATTTTTTTTTTTAAAAATCATAGAGTTATGGGCGCCGCCGTCAGTTAACCGCTAGCGGTTAATGCTAGCGGTTAGCCTGACCACCAGGCTTAACCTTCAAACCTTTTTGGAGCAGTTTTGGTATTTTGGTCATAACTTTTGCAGTCATTGGGGATTGTAATAAATGAACTATTATAAAGTTCCTTTGGGGGGGTTTCTTGCATAATAATCTTCATCGTGTTTTTGATGGCAACTCGCATGGGTTGTAATCTGGTCTCTTAGTTTCTTTTGGCCATTTTTGTCTTAGCTTGACACATATCAGATTCTTTTTGGTTCACACTTTAGATTGAGAGCCTATGGTTAGTGATCCGCATCGGATCCATCTCAGTTTGAGGGCCACTAAATTTGTGGCTATTGTTCCGAGTCTGTATGGTACTTTTTCCCATGGAAGAGTTTCAGTCTTAGTTTTGGCATCGGCATCGAGATTCACAGCTTCCAGATTCTATCATCACCATACCATCTACTGTTGCTTTATGGATTCCAAGGTTGTTCCAGTTTGGAGTGTTCGAGTGTTCCATGGCATCGGGTCTGCTGTCACATTATTATGATTCCGATATGGTTTCTTGTAGACAGAAGTATCTTTCCTTGCTTGCCAGATTGCGGTTCCAGTGTTACTCTACAGTGTTCTTCTAGTGCTTCTTTGCAACAGTCATCTCATTGTAGGGGGGGTTGTCCCACTGGGTTTTCCTTCTCTACCTCATTATTGCATTTGTACATGGGTACCTGATCAGGCCTAGTTGCCAGGACCCATTCATGCTTTCTTGCATTCATCTTAGTTTTAGGTGCATGCTTATCTAGTCTCCCTAAGTTGCACTTATGGGGGGGTGTTAGTGTAATTAATATTTAATTAAACTTGCATAACTTTACTTAGGTTGAGCTAATTTTAGGTCAACTTTAGGGTTGCATACTTTGCTTTTATAAAGCAAATCATCTCATTGTAAAATGAATTCCTGAATATATCTTTTTGCACATTGACATGCAAAGCTCTGCTTTTTTATGTTTTCTCTTCTATGGAAGTTGTTTAGGTTTGCATGTCTGATCTAGGGTTTCTAATAGGTACAAGATGAGTAGTCTATGTAACAATTGTAAGAGGTATTAGGAGAACACTTAAAAATCAGATGTGAATGATAGATCAATGGAAACCTTTGGCCTGCTTACATTTTTCTTCATCTATGTATGTTTTCCCGCCTCTCTTAAAGTTCTATTTAATGTGGGTTTCTGATCATCTATCATTTAGTAGTGATTCTTAAGTGTTTTCCTAACAACTCTTCTACAATTCATCAAATGACAGATAATCAAAAACTGATTTTAAATAGAACTTTAATATATGGAGAATAGAAGGTGTAAACTACTTCTATGAACAGTTTGTTATATGGAGCCTATGCTGTACATAATGCATATAGCACCAAATATGTACAAAAATTAAAAGGAATAATAGCCAGAGGCCGAAAAAACACACATACCAAAATAAATTGAAAGTAGTCCAATTGTATAGGTCAATTTTATGTTTGTAGTCTACACCAATCTACAAAATTTTAGAATTTTGAAAGTTAAAAGAAATTCTTGTCACAAGGAAAATAGAATAAGATACTCCTATAGTGTCATGAGAAGCAAAAAAATACATGAGGGCACAATCCCTAATCAAATGCACAAAAAAATTTACCTGGGTTAACATATCAAGAAGACAAGAGCTAGACTACAAAAATGAACTTGTTACAGGGAGCTTCAAATAGATGAGAACAAGAGAATATCGTGAAACATATTGATACAACACAACCAATCTATATAACAGTTGGAATTTACCTATTGGGTTTATGTTTCAAATCTCTGTAGAGTTTTTTGTCAGCCCAGTTGTGAATAGAATTTATCAGTGCCAAAAGTTTAAAACCTCTGAGGGCCACCAACGACTCTCTTGGGGTTGTTCATGGTGACGTGGAGTTTTATAATTAAGTGGGTTGGTAGAGGTGGACTTGATTACGTCGAAACATGGAGGAAGAATGGTAAGTGTTTACTCACATGAGGGTTAATGCATCCTGGTGTTGTGGTATGATGGCATAGGAGGAAGCAAATGAAATATTCAATGTTGCAGTGTGGGAAAGTATACTAAAAAATGTGCGAGAAAATATATCGATTCAGTTGCATTGTCAAAAGAGCCATTGTGACATTATGAACATGTTACACATACTCCACCATTAAATGCTCTGTTATTAACAACCTGTAAATGCAATATCATTGAATGCTATGGTTGTATTGTAGTGATTTTCTCACAATGTAAATAATACTTATATATGCTATTTTAAACTCTTTTTTAAATCACAGTCTACATAAATATGAATAAAGATAGTATACACATCTGTTTAGAAATAAATATGTATATATATAAATTTCTGTTGTATTGTCAAACAAGCAATAGTGGTCTTCGTCTATATATATGGATATATATCTATCTATATGTATATTTTTATATATGGATCAAGGAATTCAATACATATATATCTATATATGTATCTGTCTATGTTTTAGGGAATTCAATACAATTTCACTTTTTTCCTAGAATATTTAGTACCAAATAAGTGTTATTCTAACACCTCTTATACAATTTCTCTATTTTTCTTCAATATCTACTACCAAAGAATGTAGCTTGAATCCTATATCAATATTTTTCATGATATTCTTTCTTTCTCATCTGTTTCAAGCTCCCTACAATAAACTACTCAGGGCTTCTTATGAAAACCATGGGGGTTGCTATATGCATGTGCTAGTGGTGGTGGAGTTGGTTGCCCTGTACACAAAAGCATAATGGTAAGTGTTTGACCATGTGGGGAGATTTTGAATTGATAAGCCAACTCTTACATAGACTACTTGTCTTGTATGGATATGCTTAATGTGGGTTTTCGATCATTTGCCATTTACCTCTGATTCTTAAAGTGTTTTTCTAATAGTTCTTTTACGATGTAGTTTTTTTTTAGTTCACCAAAGAAAATTGTGCATTATGTAATAGTTGGCTTGTTAATTTGATGACCATTTTTACTATATGCTTCCTTAGATTGCAATTATTATTTTAATATAGGTACATTTAAATTCACATTGTGAAAATAGATGCACCTTTTTAGTTATTGTAAACTGTTTTATAGAATTTGTCTATCTATCTTCCTCCAACCATCTTCAAACCCCATTATGCTAATTCTTTATCAAGATACCTATTTTTGTCAACTTGTCAGACAAAAGAAAAAGACTACAAAATTAGAGAACTTGAAAACACCCACTTTTCCCCAACTTTGTTATTGTGTGATATATGATAAGAGTCCATAATATTTTTCATGGATCTTATCCACCTTTCTTGCTTGGGTGTTTGGCTAGAGCCCGTGAGGCTTCATGATGCCAATATGGTAGGGAGGAGAACGAGTGTGGATTTAGTAATTTTTCCTTCCACCCTCATATCTTTCTTGTTGGTTATATACATGGATGCAAAAATTCTCCCATGCACTTGTCTACCAAAAAAATACTCTATTCTATCCATTGCATTTGTCATTTTTGCTACAGCTCTCTTTTCAATATCCCCAATAGATTACTTATTGACAATTCTTTACCAATATGTTGTTGGGAAATTATGCCTTAACATTTTAGCTTGTTCCTTTCTGACTTCGCATTTTTATTCATGTTCTAGCCCTTTACCGCTTTATCATGGTGTCTGTCTAGCGATTACCACCTTACCGCACATGGTGAGTTCACTCAACGTGGTGGCATGGTAAGGCCACCTACAACCTGCGCTGGTGGTTACCACCTTACCATGCGTGACAAGTTCTCTTACCGCGGTGGTGCGGTAAGGCCGCCAGTGGCCTGGCTCGGCGGTTACCACCATACCGCTGGCAGTGGTCCCTCTCATCGTGATGTTTGTGGTGAGACCACCAGTGGTGGGCTTGGCGGTTATCGCCATACCACAGGTGGTGGTTCCTCTCATCGTAGTGTCTACAGTGAGACCACCTACAATTGGCCAGGTGATTACCATCCTACCGTGGGGTGGCTTGGAGGCCCCCGTGGTAGCATGATGTGACTGCCAACGGTTTGCCAGGAGGATATTGCGGTAAGGATCGGGTGACTCGGTGGTAGCGTGGGATGGCTGAGGGTGAGCTCACCACAATACCATGAGGCGATTGAAATAAGGGTGCGGTAGTGTAGTGGAGTCAAGGTGCAAGCTCAGATGGCTTATCGCCATACCACTAGGTGAGTCGGATGGGGCAGCGGTAGCACGGGGAAGACGTGGTTGAGCTCGGGTGAGCTCACCGTTGTATCGCGACTCAGTCGAAGGAGCTTGGTGGTTGTGCAGTAAGAGCTTAGAACTCAATTGACCATGTTGGACCGATTTGACCGACTATCAGTGTAGCGATAGACGAATGAGATGGCGACACGTGGTACATTCTTTATGTTCTGATTGGCTGAAGCTTTATTTTTTTGATTGCGATTGGGCTGCATTATTGGATGAAGGTTGACAGATGCATCTGAATCCAATTTAATGTTGTGTG
The DNA here is from genome assembly GCA_007115665.2 of Sequoiadendron giganteum. NCBI lineage: Eukaryota > Viridiplantae > Streptophyta > Pinopsida > Cupressales > Cupressaceae > Sequoiadendron > Sequoiadendron giganteum. The sequence goes on along the minus strand of VCHN02000014.1, from coordinate 3,286,571 downwards.
TGGATTGATGCTTTTGTAAGGTCGACACACGTTATCAGAGATGGTTAAAGTTTGGAGGTCGGATATTGATTATCTTGATAACCGTTGAAAGGCTGAACAGGTAAGCACACGGTATAAGATCTTGTGTGTAGTTCAATAAGGTGGATGAGCGAATAGTGAGAGAGGTTGATAGTGTTCGAGTGGTATTTTACCGTGAACACTTAGACTCTCAGATCTACAAGGATGTGAACCTATTTTTCCTTGAGGTTGGGCTAGCCGAGAGGCTGGCTGAGACAATCTTTTGTGAGGAGCTAAAGGAAATCTACACAGTATGTCATGAGGACATTGTAACTGTGTGAAGATTCTATTTTGTGTTCCCTGTATTCTTTCTCCAGATGGACAAGATGTAAAATCTTGAAGAGCATAGCTCTGGTTTTGTATTGTAACCGTTTTAGTTAGTGAATAAAACATATGAGCTGAGTATTTTGGAGGGTGGGGTTTTTTACCTGGAATGGTTTTCCCCACATAAATCTGTATGTTCATAATTTTGTCTTTCATTGTTGTCTGATTCAATTTCTTGAATCTATGCTTGTGTTGAATCTGTATTTTTCAAATATTTACTTTTCTTAGAGGATCAATGGGGGATCAACTATGCCTACTTCCACTTTATGGCATAGTTGTTTGTGTCTTTGAAGTGATAAAAATGAAAATGACTAAGGCATTGCTATCTTAGATGTTGATCTATGATGACAGAACCGACTCTGTATCAACAAGAAGTGGTATCAGAGCTTGTTGAAGGAGGTCGAGGCTTGATGATACCAACAAGTGGTGTCAAAGCCTTCTCCTAGTTATTGATGTTTTGGGTATTTCTCCTATGATGATTTCTTAGCTTGGAAAGCTTGAGGAAATCTGGATGAATCAGTTGGTGTTTGATCCTTCGATAAGTGGAAGTTGCTTCTTTGATTCAACATACAGTTTTGAAAGACACTGGAGTTTCCTAGAGTTGATCATATTGTTGCAATATGCTCTGAGGCTCTTGGCTCGCAACAAATGTTCCTAATTCAATGGGCATGAGATGTGCTTGTGGTTGTGTTGCAGCAAACCGTGGTTTCATACTGGGTGTCTGTGTGAGAGGCTACCTGGCGGTATGGAGTTTCTTGTGTTGATATTCAGCCATGAAGTATTGTGCTTGTGTTGGGTGTTTTGACTCTGCACTGAAGGCATTTTCTTTGTTGCTGTAATTGCATGAAGACTATGAAGTTGATCCTGGTGGTCTGCAACTTCTGAATAGCTAGGCTCTCTCGTATGCTTGTGCATTACGATGGTTTTTTGGAATTGGTCTGAAGTGGACCTGTTGTTTCGTTCTTACCTATGTCTTGCACTCACATGGTTCACATCCATGTCTTTGGCTCTAGAGGTTTTTTGTAGATTTTCCTAAAAATTCTATCATGCATTGTCATGTTTATTTTCATTGTTCTGTTTAACCGTGAAGGTTTTGTGCAGACTCCTGAGTCATCTAGATGAGCATTGAATATGGAGATGTGTGGGTTTTTTATAAACATTGTGGTTTTGTAGGTTTTACATGGTCAAGAAAAAACTTGTGGTGTGTGGAGCTGTTGTTCAACTATTTTCTAGACCCTAGCTTCTGGGGTGTAACTAGATGAGATAGTTGTAGTTCAACATGGTTTGAGGAGATGTGATGTCTTTGCATGGGAGTGTTGGTATGAGTTTCTCTTTTAGCATTCTTGTGATGTGCTGGTTCTTTTTCTAGACTATGGTGCTTGAGTTGTGGATGTGACTGGAAAATTAGATCTGTTGCTGATCTGGTGTCTGAGTCATGTTTGTTTGCTTTGGTTGTTCTCTTTGATGATCTCAATTTTGTTGTTTCTAGTGCGATGATAGATTTTCATGTTTCATTTGGTTGCATCCATGATTTGTGCAATGTTGTGGGTTGTCCTTACCTACATTTTTTCTGTGAGACAGCTCAGGAGTGGACTGCCAATATCCACGAGGTTGTAACTGTGTGGTGCAGATCTATTAGCTGACCTTATCTGTGGTCACTTATGCATTGGCGGAGCTATTTTGAGATGAGAGGAGGAATGGCGTTTGAGTACCTGAATAGTCGGTTATGGGCCAGTAGCATGTGAATCACAATGTCATGGAGAGCTTGTTAAGATTTTGATAGTGATGGTGTGGCCTACGTGATCTGGTGATCTTGGTGTTGTTCGACATTGTTTTCCAATGGACATGTCATTTTTACCTAGAGGATTCTTGGATCAATAGATGTTTGGTCATGATGCTTGGAAAGCTCGGTGTCATAGTTCAATGGGAGTTTTAGCAGTGACTATGGATTCATCACTTGGTGGTGAATGATCTTCTCTTGTGTTACAGATGCTTCTTGAGGACTCTTAGATCCTGTTGTTGTAGAAGAGTTCTTTCACATCTGCATGGTCACTATTTGAAGATGTGCAACATCTTGGAGCCATGGAGGAATTTTGTAGTCTTTGGTTGAGGTGTTGGTAGTGCTTGCCAGGTGATGTTGGTTTAGAGTTTGTTTTCTTTATGTTATTGTTTACTCTTGCTTATGCATTAGAGTTTTGGCATGGTTCTTTGCTCTTGAGACCATGGCTTGTTCACTTGAAGCATGGTATCTCCTAATGGAGATGTGTAGATAATGATGTCATGATAAGTTCCTGTCCTAGGGTTTGGAGCTTTGACAGTGGTATGGTGTTTCTCTTTGCTTTGAGTATCTTGGTCATATGGTGGAGGACTTCATGTTTATTGCAATGATGTAGTTTGGAGTTAGAATGAGATGACAGGTAGCTGGTGCTCATAGATGCATGGAGAATAAGGTGAGGCTAGAATTATTTTGAGAATGTTGTTGTTACAGCTGAAAGTCCGAGTAGCCTGCACCTTGGTTGAACATGAGTTCAATAGAGACCATGAAGTAAATTGCTCTTGGGTAAGTCACAGTGACTTGTATATCTTGGAGGAGGATCTTTTCTTTTCTTCTTGGTTTGCTCGGAAGTGATGTTTATTTGAAAGGTATTTACCCATTATAGCTTTCGGATATGTGATATTCTTTATCTTTAATGAATATGAATCTTGAGTTGGTTTAAGGTTCTGGAGGATCCATAATGAAAGGTGGACAACATAGTGTATCTCCTTGTGCTTTTGAGGACTGGTAGGAGATGGTTATATGGGCTAGTCTGATCTTCTTTGAGGTGCTTACATCCATGGTTTGTTAGATGTTGTTATGGATTTTCTATTCGGGATGTGAAGAAGATCATTCTTGACACAACTGGCATATAGAAATATATGTAGGAGGATGCTACATGTTATGATTTGTTGTTTCTCTTTGATCTGGTTTTTTCTTCCTAAATGTTCTTGACTTTAAATGTGAGATGTATTTGTGGAGATGGGTTGGTCACTATTTTTCTATGATCTTTTGTTGCCACTTGGGTGATGACACGAAGGTTCCTGTGCTCTCTTCTTGAGTCAGATATGGAACCTTGGAAGAGCTGTGAAAGATTGTTGAGAGAAATGTTCCTTGCAGCAGGATGTTGCAGGTTGTGCATATCAGTGTAGGTTTTCCTCGTAACTACATGATTACTCATTTCTATGTGTAGGGATTGGTGGACTTGGTAAGCCTAGATCACGTGTGATGGTGCTATGTTTGCATTCATCTGGACAGTACCCTTGCAGTGGGAGTACTTGGATATGTTTGGTTGTTTGACTCGTTGACACATGATACGTATTTTTCTATTGATGGGTTGGCTTTGTGATGGCATGAGTTCACTAATGTTACATACCGAGAGGTATGGGTGATTGGATGGAATAGCACGAGTTGTGGGTGCTTGTTTTTCAATCACGTGGGTTTTGATCAGTTGGATGGGGGCAGTCAATTTTATGGTTGTTGTTCTAGCTGGTTGGTTTATCTTGTTCTAGAGAATGTTTCTCGTTCTAGTGTTCACATTGTGCTTTGTTGCTATTGTTTTGGTGCCTTTACCACCTGAAGGTTCACATGCTTGCATTCCTGAGACTGGTTCTTTTTTGCCTTGGCGTGTTCGTGTGTTTGGAGTTGTTGCTTGAGATGGTGGACATTTTTTGATGTTGTTGCAGGGGTCTTGGTTGGAGCGTGGAAGCATAGTGTTGGTCCATGTTCAGATGTTTAGAGGAAGCCTAAAATTCTTTGGCAAGTGGGAGATTGTTGGGAAATTATGCCTCAACATTCTGGCTTGTTCCTTTCAGACTTGGCATTTTTCGTCATGTTCTGGCCCTTTACCACTTTATCATGATTGTCTAGCTTGGCCTTGGTGCTACTGTAGTTTCTATTTGGCAGATACCTCCTTACCGCGTACGGTGAGTTCACTCACCACGGTGGTGCGATAAGGCCGCTTGCACCCTATGCTGGCGGTTACTGCCTTACTGCGCACGGTGAGTTCTCTCCCTGCGATGGTGCGGTAAAGCCACTAGCATCCTAGCTCGACGGTTGCTACGATACCACTAGTAGTGGTCCCTCTCACTGAGGTGTCCACAGTGAGACCGCCAGTGGTGAGCTTGGCAGTTACCACCATACTGTAGGCGGTGGTTCCTCTCACCGTGGTGTTTGCGGTGAGATCACCTTTAGTCGGCTTGGTGGTTATTGCCCTACCATGGGGTGGCCTAACATCCCCCATGGTAGCCCGGTGTGACTGCCAGCGGTTTTCCAGGAGGATACCGTTGTACCACGGTAAGGCTCGGGTGACTCGGTGGTAGCACGGGATGGCTCAGTGTGAGCTTGGGCGAGCTCATCGCCATACCGTGAGGCAACTCAGACAGGGGTGCTGTAGTGCGGTGGAGTCAGGGTGTGAGCCCAAATGGCTTACCACCATACTATGAGGTGAGTCAGATGGGGCAGCAGTAGCGCGAGGAAGATGTGGGTGAGCTCGGGCGAGCTCACCGTTGTACCGCGATTGGGTCAAAGGAGCTCGACAGTTGCACAGTAAGAGCTTGGATGAGCTCGGAACTTGGTTGACTGAGTTGGATCAGTTTGAGCGACTGTCAGTGCAATGATAGATGAGTGAGATGGTGACACGTGGTAGATTCTTTATGTTTTGATTGGCCGAAGCTTTATTTTTCTGATTGCGATTGGGCTGCATTATTGGATGAAGGCTGACGGACATGTCTGAAGCTAATTTAATGTTATGTGTGGCTCGATGCTTTTGAAAGGTTGACGCACGTTATGAGAGATGGTTAAAACTTGCAGGTGGGATATTGATTATCTTGATGACTAATGAAAGGTTGAATAGGTAAGCACACGGTATAAGATCTTGTGTGCAGTTCGATAAGGTGGATGAGTGAATAGTGAGAGAGACTTGGAGTGTTTGAGTGGTATTTTATTATGAACACTTAGACTCTTAGATCTACAAGGATGTGAACCTATTTTTTTTTGAGGCTGGGTTGGCCAAGAGGCTGGTTGAGACAGTCTTTTGTGAGGGGTTGAAGAGAATCTACACAGTATGTCATGAGGACATTGTAACTGTGTGAAGATTCTATTTTGTGTTGCCTGTATTCTTTCTCCAAATGGACAAGATGTAAACTCCTGAAGAGCATAGCTTTGGTTTTGTATTGTAACCATTTTAGTTACAGAATAATACATATGAGCTGAGTGTTTTGGAGGTTGGGGTTTTTTACCCGAAAGTGTTTTCCCCACGTAAATCTGTGTGTTCATAATTTTATCTTTCATTTTTGTCTGATTCAGTTTCTTGAATCTATGCTTGTGTTGAATCTATATTTGTCAAGCATTTACTTTTCTCAGAGGATCAATGGGGGATCAACTGTGCCTGCTTCCACTTTATGGCATAGTTGTCTATTTCTTTGAAGTGATAAAAATGAAAATCACTAAGGCACTGTTGTCTTAGATGCCGATCTATGATGACAAACCGACTCCGTTTCCCCAACATATGTCATGTATTCAAAATGTTCCATTTTGTCTCTTTCTATTTACAATAGATAGTACTAACCTCTTTTATTGTATATCTATATTATTTTGTTTAAATGTTGCATAGATACAATAGACATTGAACAAAATTAGTGTATTTTAAACTATCTATTTCAAATTCTTTCATGGTCCAACAACTCAATCAAATGTAGCTCACCCTTGTTAAACACCATCAATAGTGCATGTAAGTACAAAAAATTTTCATTGTCAATAGATAGATTGTGTTAACCAATTGTAAAAATTATTAATTATCTTTATCTTAACATTATCTATATTAATTTTACCCACATACTTACTCACTTTTTATGCTTCCTTTTTTATTTTTCTTGCCTCTCCACTAACATATCCCTTTCTTTGATTTGCAAGAACTAGGCTAAAGCATGCAAAAGCATTCAAAAATCAAGATACCTATTTTTTTAAAAGTTACCACAGTAAAGAAAACACAACAATATGAGAGATTATATATGAAAACACCAACATTTTCCCCAAGTTTGTTATTGTGTGATCTATGATGAAACTCTATGAAATTTCCCGTGGGCGTTTCATACTTTTCTTGCTCGAGGGTTTGGCTAGAGTCCATTAGGCTTCATGATGCCAATATGGTAGGGAGGATAACGAGCATGGGTTTTGTGGTTTTACTTTTAACGCCATATATTTTTTGTTACATAGATACATGTGTGCACAAATCCTTGTATACACTTGGCTTCAACAAACATACTCTATAATAACATGTTTCTCATGTCATAACAAGTGGTAGGGAAGCAAAATATGTTTCTCATGTCATACTCTATGATAAAATGTTTCTCATGTCGCCTCAGAAAAAGGTGCACCTTCTAATTCAATTATTCTAACAATGCAAAATATGTGTACCATGTCATCACATTCTTCTTTTAACCCATAAATCACATGCACAATAATGCTTTTATTTTTAAAATTATGGACTAAATACTACTTATAACATCTTTCTTTTTTGAAAAGTCATTAGTGATGACCATCATAACTAATATTCCAATAAACAATAATCAAAATAAATAACATCAAAGTAATAAAGTATCTATTGCCACATAAGCATTGGAAAAAATATACCATACCTAAAGTAATGGATTGACCTTTTTTAAAGAATACTTTTTTATTGAATATTAATAATTAAAGGCATGAATAATATCTCTTTTAAAAAGGAGAATCCTTTAATTTTCCATACTTTTCATAAATATTATTTAATCCAAAACTTCAAGTTTGTCATGTATTTGAATGCATATGTATCTTAAGATAATTAAATAATAATCTATCAATTGATTGGTTAACCTACACAAAAAAAAGTCAAATATAGATGTACATCTAGGTCTAGTAAATATAAAACTAAGATAGAGCTAAAATTATATCGTACCTAAAATTTTGGAGATGTTATTATTATTAAAAAAATTAATTATTCAAAAATTTAAATTTTATTTAATTTTTCAATTCTAATTTTTAAAGAGAAAAATTATTAAAATCTCGTATTCGTTGAGAATTATTTTACTATGGATTTTCAATGATCTATCTTTATCTTGTGATACCTAAAATTATTAATTCAAGTGAATTTTAAATAACTATTGTAAGTAAAGTTATCAAATATTACATATTAATAAAAATAAAGTTATTGATGATTAATTACTTAAAATTAAAATTAATGGATACATTACAAATAATAAGATTAGTTCAACGTGACCTATAGTTTTATTTTACATTTTCATAACCAATTTTCAACTAATAAATTTTGATGTCAAAATGCAAAGACCACTTTTTCCATTTTATGCAAATGGTTCTTAATCCCGCATCATAAGAACAAACAAATGGACTATAACATCAGGTTTATAATGCTTTACAATGCTCAAATTAAATGAAGACATATAAAATAATCTTTGCATCAAAATTAAGTGATTTATAATATGTTTAGGTTAGGCTATTCAAATTTAACTTTACCACATATGGATACATTGCAAATATATACATTGATTTTCCAACATCTCCCTTCATTATAATTTACTCCACCTACTTTATCCTATGTAAAGCCCAAAATCATAAGTTTCACCTCCTACTATGAACTAACCTTACTTATTTCATGTTGCCTTATTAGCATACTTTCCCTTCCTCACACCAATCAAACAATTCCAAATATTACTTCCAATGAATATTCATTTGCGGTGCACCCTATTGACTGATTGTTGCATGAGTGTACATGCGACTGCTAGTTCTAAATATGTTTGACAAAGATAAGGATATACGATTCTAGGGATACACATATTTGAATAGAATGGTTCTCGAATGAGAGAGAAAAAGTGTTTCACCGAGGCCTCAACGTACTCGTTCAAATAGTTAAATTATTGTATTGAAATGTGTCATGGTTGAATTGTCAGTCGTATTCAACGGAGCTCAGTTCCATTGCTATATTACTGGAAAAAGTATGCTAATTTGATGTCATACCTGATGCTAATAGCGTTAGCCATTAACCTGGTACGGAGGAAAGTATGACCATCCTAACAGCCGTTTGTGAGCCTTATAGAGGCCCACCTACTATATCTATAGACACAGAAAAGTGGTGGTTAAAAACAGCCATATGTCACAGAAATTACCTGAGCGAGGGGTATACAGACATAACAATGAAGAAATTAATTATGGAAATATATTTCCATCTCACCACCTTCCACGCCTTCGGGATTGTAATATCAAAACTTCGAATACTAATTGTTGATTTTTGTTTGAGATCCTAAAATCGAATCTCAATATCTTTCATTACAGTCTATATCTAGTCATCAAGTGAAAATAAATTAATGGAATGTTTTCGTACAGGAGACGGCAGAAGAATATCATTAGAGCTATTAGTGATACAGTTCCGGTAATTAGAAACAGCCCCCAAAAACTATGAATGCTCAACCTGTTTGAATCTACTGTTGCTCCGGGACTAGCGCACAGAGAGTCATTGAAATACATTGCTTCGATTTTCTTCATTTCTTCGTCCTCTGAGAGGGACAAAACGGCCCTGGAAATGTCTGAGAGCAGAGGAGAACCTTTGGAGAACAACTACACCAAAAGCATAACTAAGAATTGTTTCGTAAAAATGAAATAAAAAAATGTTGATGAATAGAATTGAGGGGAACTGACAAATCCTAGACCACCGGTTCTGTAGGTAGGCCCCACGATTGTAAATCCGCATTGCTGAGACAGGAAGAGGCGTATGTAGGGGATCTCGTCAAAAATAGCAGCAACACCACCTTTGGATGGACCCTTTCTCAGAGCCTCTGCAAATTGTTCCGGAGTTGAATAATTTTTCATATTGTTTTTTGATATTCAGAAGTGCTGTTGCAGATAATCACGCACAATAGATCCTTGTTGATAGCCAACTGGAACTCTTTCGTTTCTGACAGAGTCAACACTTGTAATCGTTGGCGTTATTTGTTTAACTGTGAGGATTGAAGTGAGATTTGCTGTGTAGTTCGACGTCAATATCAGAACTACAAAAAGCCAGATTATAATGGCAATTCGACTCTCATTTCTCTTGATCACCTCCCCTTAAAACATTGCCACTATGGAAGGTTATAAATTCCTTGAAAAGAGGTTTCTAAGGAAACTATAAACGAGTATATGTTTGTGACAATGTGTAACTGCAAGAAAATATCAATTCTGTAATTCCAGTACTTACTGTGAGAGAAAAAGAGAGTCGAGAATGAAAACCTGGAACAAAAGGCAAGGGAAAATGATTTAGATACACAGGTAATTTTATGAGAAGAAAATGTAGGGAAAACATTAAGATAGAAATTTATTTTATACCAGAGAGTAGTGATCACTTGGGTGATGGCGTCTCCCTTAAAGACGTCATTTATTCCGTGCTCAAGAATCCACACCACCCCTCCTGTATATTGAAAGAATGCACCTGTTGCACACCACAAGTCGAGAGTAAATGGGAGGAGAAATGCCCATGGATTGCTGCCGCCATCAGTAGTAAGGGGCACCACCATTGCCATGCCAGTTTCTGTATATGAATGTGTGAAATCTACAAACTTGCTTCGATTTGCTAAAATTGTAGTGTCGCCCACCACTGCATCGAATTTCTGCAAACCAAAAGTCGTACTTTAGCATTTGAAATAGTTTAAAAGATTCGTACAAACTAAAATTGCAGCATGAGAATAAGAAAGAGACATTGAGGTAAACTTGATAGACGAGATCGTCATAGGTATTAGTATCATAAGGAAGGAGATCGTATGGCAGGGCATAGTCAAGCCGCCGACGAACCGCGTCAAATACATCCTTACAGAAGCCCGTGACAACGCTCTGGTTACGGCTTTTATCATATGTGACCGTAACGAATTCCTCGAAGCCCTTCTTTACAGGTACCCCGATTCGAAGCCTTTTGCCCATTGTTGGTATCTCCCAACCTCGTGGAATCTGCGTGTCCCCACCTGGCCAAACAACCGCCTTGAGGCTGTCGACGCTATTGTAAGGAGGCAGCGGAAATGACCTGGACAGATGCTGGGTTTCATCCGTCCAGTAACCAACAACACGGTAACTTTTGCCAAGTACATTTACTATTTGGTAAGTAGATCCTGATAGTTCTCCATTGCTAAGTCTAATAACGCCGCTTAGTCCAGAAAGGTTCGTTGCCAGTATGTGTTGCAACAGCCGCTGGCCCTGCTGAAACACCCTGATTCTTGTCAAGTCTGTGGCATTTCCAAGTGCTAGTGGAGGGCGTGAAGGCTTCAAGAAGTTAAAGCTGGTATTACTGGATGCCAATTCAGTAATAGCCCCGGCTACCATTTGGACGCTGTCGTATGCCAATAAACCGTACTGATTGAGCTCCACCTCGGCATAAACCTCCTCCGGATTTTCAGCCCTAAATTTTTGCTTCCACCGTTTAGTGAAATCCTTGAGGTTTTCTGAATTGGGAACATAAGTCTTCACTCCAACGATGCCTTCCATGGAGGCCATGGTGGAAGCGGTGAGTAGAGTATCCAAAAGACTGGTAAAGCCGTCCGTTGTTATCCAGACATAACCCGGACCCATCATTCCTATTTCGTGCGCCTCCGCAAACAGCTTTAACCCGAGACGAGAGTTCATATGAGCAACGAACACTCTGGACTGCATATTATTCAATTTGAAGAGTTCCCCCCTTATGTCCTCCGTGGTCGCACTTGGGGAAATTGACGATCTGTATTCTATTTCGGACCCGACGTCCGTCAGCGCATCACTCAACGAATTTACGGCGCCGAAACCAAAATCGTCGTTGGGATAGACAACCACGATTCTTCTCCAGCCATAGTACCTTACGAGAGCTTCAATGGCCTTCATCTGCAACGCATCGCTCCTTGCCATCCGAACAAAGTAAGGAAATCTGGAATTGTAAAGCAAGGGACTCGTAGCAGAGAAGGACACAATCGGCACATTGCCCGCATCTCCCACATCTGATACGAACTCTGCAACTTGAGACTTTTGCGGGCCGATTATTGCTAATGCTTCCTCTTTTAGCAGGTCAACAGCTGCATAATCACAAATCACCACATTAATTTAAGCTCAGCCATCAATAATTACAATCCCTTACAACTGATAAATTGTTAAAAATATGAGGTTAAGGAAATTACCGGCGCTCGCACCACGGAGTGAATCGCCTTGCGCATCGCGCACATCCAGGAGGAGGCGCATGCCATTTAGAAGCTTTGTATCATTATTCACGTCCTCCACGGCTAAATCAATAGCAGTTTTGGCTACTCTGCCTACCAAAGAATCTAAGTCCACGATGGCCCCTACATGAACTTTGTTATCAGCTTGCGTTGAAAAGCATACATTTGAAAGCAAACTGATAGCAAACATTGCTACCAACATTTGCCTGTGGCAATCAATGGCTGTCCAACATTCGCTCAACCTCATCTTGTCGGCGATAACTTGAAACCTCGAATTCGACAATCTCTCAACAGCCTAAACCAGATTAATAGCCCATCAAACTTTGTTCTACGAAAATTCTAAACTCTTTCCCCATATTTATAAATAAATGCACACTTGATGTTGGAAGCAAGGAGTGCAATTGGAATCGTTGTCGAGCAGTCGGGGGCTGGGAATGTGATCTAATTTTGGTTTGTGAAAGATGATAAATCTTTATTTTAGAGTGTAAGTATTATTCTAATGGCATCCATAATATTTAAGGTCAACACAATTGAATAGAGTAACTTATTATGTGTTTATATCTATTAATTAAGATAATTTAATTAAAAATTAATGAAATCAATTACTTTTTAATTAATTGATATTTTATTTAAAATAATTAATTAACCATAATAATTATCTATAACGAGTTCTTTGATAATTTAGAAAAAAAAAAATTGTTTTTGAACATTTTTAAATTGAAATTGTATTTTTAATCCTCAATTGTTTGAATTAAGAGGTATACATGAATTAAGTATATTATTAAAGTTGTTGAGATAAAAATGTGCATAATATTATTTATTTATGGTCAACCCACATATACCTTTCAGCACCTCTTAAATGCGAAACCTCAGCCGGGTGGATTCCGCGAGTTCACTGCAACTACTTATAATCCACTTCCGGACAGCAACTTGACAGGAAAATTTCAATGTCGTGCGGCCTACGATTTCAGTATCGTAGGCATTGAATCTGTCTTCTTTTTTCTTTGACGCGTTTTCTTTTCTATAGTGATAAAATTGCCTTTGACGATTTCAGTATCGCAATTGTTTATTTTGTAGATTTTCAAGGAACCGCGTCCCTTTATCAGTGTTAGCTAGGATTGACCGACTGAGTTGGGTTGTCTAAGCTTCAGTCATATTTTAACCGCGATGGTCAGGATTGACTTGGCTTGTGGTTTTATTGATTAGTAGACCGACACGCCGTCGATAATGATGGAGATAAAAGAACCATTTTGTTGGTTTCAACTTCTAGCGTTATAAATTATTTTTTCAGTTTTTCTTTTCCTCTTTCTTGAATCAAAACTGATTATATATGTATGATGAAATAAGCAGCGATAAAAGCTCTAAAATAATAGATTAAATGTTAGAATAATTTAATGCTTGTTGATCGGTATAGATTATTTATTAATTTTATCACTTCATTATTAACATTTATAAATGCATTTCAACCGGTTTCATAAATAAATAGAAATGTGAATTTTGATATATTGAATGCATATTTGTTTATAAACATGAATACAAGTAGAAACAAAAGCGCCTAACTTCAATTTGCATTAGCAAGATCTATCTTGTAGTCATGTAATTTTTGTATGTTTCTCCATGCAATTTATGTCTTTATGTGTCTTCTTGTGTTAATTTTTCTTATCATGTCATTAGAGTCATGAATAAAACTTTTGTTGTTGGTTTTGTAATGTTAGTTATGTAGGTCATGAGCTAGTATAGGTTGTGTGAGGTTTTGTGATCTTATAAAGAAGTATTGTTGGAATTTTGGGCAATATATAGGCATTGATATAAACATTTAGAATATGAATGGAAAATGGTTGTAAAATTTGGCATTAAAGGTTGTATTAGGAAAATTTTCTTTCTTAAATATTTTGTTTGCTATCTGGACATAGTGTTAGTTCTATAAGCTATGCCAATGTGTTGTGTCAGAGTTGAGTAGGTTGTGTTTAAGCTAGAGTTACAAAGTGTTAATGAAAAAAAGAAAGATATTGTGGAGTGTGAAATTTAGGCTAGGATATATATAATTCTTGAGTTGTGTGGATTGTTGTGTTCAAGTACTACCTGTGTGTGTTGTGAAAGTAAAATTCAAAGTTTAAAGAAAGAAGAAAGTGGATATTTTGTGCTACCAAAAGTTGTCACTTCGTGTGTATATGGAATTTGAGTTTTTGAGAATAGTTTAAGTTGCATTTTATTGTTTTTTCATCAAGGTTACCATCTTGGAATTTTTTTGGTTATGTAGTAGAAATGATAATGTTGAATATGTTAATTGATTTTTTTCATAATTGATTTCATAAATTCGATTAGAGGTATGACCATTTAAGGCATAAAAAATTGAGTGTGATCCTATTGTTATGTGTGGAGAAACCTATGCAAACATTACTTCAAAACTATAATACTATCAAAATATTTGTGAGAGAGAATTTAAGCTTTATTTTAGGTCTCCCACATATCTTCCATTTTATTTTGAAGTGGTTCTACATTCCTTTTTAGTACCTACTTACATAGTGTGAAGTGCTAAGAAAAACAAAGATGGTGGTTTTTAGTTGCCAGACTATCAGGGTCATCATTTTAAACTTTGTAGAGAAGGGGGATTTTCTACTCACAAGTTCTCTTCATTTAGAGAGTCTCACGGGGTGAACTGCCCTAAACTACCTCAAGGAACAACACGAGAGTTCTAGAATCGAAAAGAGTGGTTCACAAAGATTCTTTGAACAAACTAGCGAGCTCTTGGTCAAAGGATAACATCACAAAATACAAACAATAATGCCGCACATTAGCATCCCAAAGGCGCGTTGGAATCTCGTACAAACCAAGGAGCGAATTTATCATAGAGAATAACTAAATGACTACTAGCAATTTGATTGCTAAGAACTTACATAATGCAATAAAGCTAAAATAAAGTGAAATAGAAGTGATAAAAAGAAATAAGAGATAGAAAGGAAATAGTCACAATCATGCAAGTGATGAAGCCTCCAACACGTGAATGTATTCAATACCTGCATGCGTAATATCTGGAGAAATCGTTGGGGCTATATAAGGGTTTGCCTCAGTCAAACCCCCGTTTTGGTGTTCCCACCTCCATGGATAGCCAAATAGAAAGAGAGAGTGCAATTGAAATGGAAAAAATCATGTGGTGAAAGAAAAACTCGATTCAATAGTAAAACTTGCACCACCAAGTGTGAGTGATAAAAGCAATCCTTGCTCGAGGAGAAGAACTCGTATCATAATATGTACATGTAATCAATAGGGGATGTGTGAAATCCCAAGATGATCACAAGCACAAGGCAAGGGAGGTATCGCATGCAAGAGCCAAGGGCTGCAAAGAGTGTTGCCAAGAGAACTTGAAGGTTATGTTGGAGCAAGTTGTATGGACCTCTGCAAACAAGATGACAAGAGAGAAATGGAAGAGCCAAGGTTGGAAAGAAGTTGGAGTGAAGCTAGAAGTAGGAGAGATCCAAATGGATGGAAAAGATAGCATTTAAGGAAGGAAAGGAAGCTTCTTGAGCCGTTTTAGGGTGTCTTAAGCTGTTACCATCGCCAAAACTAGATGACAAGTGGCAAACATGTGTGGAAGTGGTCATTTAAATATTGAAACATCACAAGACTCTAGCACGATGTGTGGATGTTTGTGTGGCGCACTAGTGTTCGAACACATCACACTATAAAATGATGAGAACGGGAGAAGCATCACGTTTAACGCAAAGCTGACACATGAGGGTAGCTATTGAAAAGGGGTTCAGAGTATCTTGAGAAGGGAAAAAGATTGATGCGGGGGCTAAAATGAGCCTACACAAGATGCTAAGGGAGTAAACACTAAAGCAAATGCAATAATTCATGTGAAATTACAAGGGGTGCAATTTTATAGCATTACAAACTTGTTAGGCCATGTCTAAATTGAATGATTTTTAATAATATTTCAATAGTAATAGATATTGAAAGATGGATGTCAGAATGACTTTTTTCCTTATTTCCTTTCATCTTTCTCTAAATTCTAAAACTAAGGAAATGAATTAAATTGTTGTGCAAAAGTAAATGTTTCTTTTAATTTTCATGGTAAAATATTGCATACGATCATAAGAATGTTTATCATAGTTTTAATCTTTGAAATGAGAAGTGGATTAAGAATTGAGTATTTGAAGGTGTGGTAATTTATTATATGGTGTTTAAATGAGCCTTTTGTGTAGTTGCTTAATTTTTTATTTGGCATATGATAAGTGTAATCATTTTTTAGATTTTGAGAAAGACTTTTGTGTAGATATTTTGAAGAGTGTGATATAATTATAGTAGCGTAGTTGTTCATGGCATGATGGAATATTACAGATTTTTTTGCAACATCTCTAATGAGTTGTGAAGTTCAAGTAACATTCACTAAGTGTGTTTCCATTATAAGACTTAAGTTAAGTTCAGAATTTCTCATAAGTCATCCTTTTTTTTTTGAATTTAGGGTAATTCTTACAAGTTATTTGAGAGTATCATTTAACTAATTATTCTATGTATTTAAAATTAAACTATATAAGGAAATTATTGTTTCAATATGAAATATTGGTAAAAGAGTGAAGAAATAAAATAATGTTTAATGTGAAAAAGAATATTGTAGAAGAAAAGATAATGAAATTTAATATGAAAAATTAAGAATTTGATGAAGATTTGAAGTGCATTGATAAATAGTTAAAAAATATTATAAACAAAATTAGTTCTCAAAGGGATAAAATACCATAATTAAAAGAATATAATAGTTAGTTAGATTAATTACATGATACAGACCTAAAGGAAAATAATTATTTAAGATTAAAAGTCACTACACAATCCCCCATGTGATACAAATGTAATGATTTTTTGATATATCTGATCTAATTGAAACTTTAATAGATAAAAGTGTAAGGTTGAAGATAAATTTTGTTTGTGTCTATATATCTTATTTATGGTTGTGATGATAATACCATAGGTTGTTTTACAAAGAATGTTAGTTTTATTATTGTGAAAGTAATGGGTTGTGTTAGAGAAGTTTTGAGAAATTATGGGAAAGGAATTGAAGAGGAATTATTTGATGAGCTAGAAAACCTTTTTATAGAGAAATATAGTTGATATAATTGTAAATAAAAAATATTATAGTCATAATTGTTGAAAATAAGTGATGGTTTCTATGTGTATGGAAAATATGTATCCTGCAATGTTAGAACAACACACCTTCATGGAATACATTACTTAAGAGGAAATCAAAAGTAACAATAAATGAAACTTCAGTCTATCCTTTTAACTCATCCCATGGCTCTCTAATCCCAAGGAATCCTGCAAATCATGCTCTTAGATCTTGTTATTATTGCACAATAACTTGCAAAGATTGACAAATCAAGAAACAAGATGCTTAAAATGAATCTACATGCCTATGTTTTTGAATTTTTGAATAACTTGATGCATAAAGCGGGATGATCCTAGGATGGAATTGATGGTAAAATCTAAGTGCTAAGATGATGATGAAGATGAAATGAAAATGCTAAATGGAAAGTGAAGAGAACTAAACTATAAAAATTAAAATGCCATTGCAACCTTAAAATTGAACTAAAAATGCAAACTACACTAAAATGTTCTCTACTTCTCTCAAATTCGCACTAGAATTCAACAACATAAACTTGGCTAATCTTCATGTTATGAAATGTTGTAGCAAAGGCTCTATTTATAGATTTTTCAAGCCTCAAGGTGATGTGGCAACAACGGAAAGTCTGGATTGTGATCCTGCACCATCAACGGTAGAGCATGAGGAGGTTAGAGGGAATCAGGGAGATGGTTCCCTTCCACAAGACAAATTGCCAAGTGTAGAAACGAATCAAAGAGCAAGAGAAGCCATGTGTCTCTGGTTGTTCAAAATTGGTTACAAATTTGTTGAGGATATTCCACATTTTTCAATTTATAAAAATCCATTTGTGAGACACATGATGAGGTGGCAGGTGAGTTGGAGGAGGTTGGAAGAAAGTTGTAGAAATGTGCTTAAATTGGATTTAAAAATCTAATTTAATAGGAGAGGGGTAAATTAGTAAAATGACACATAAATTCTTTGTGTAGCTTAACTAATTTTGGAAGAATATTCGAAATTCAAATTTAAAAATTCAAATTTAAAAGGAAGAGGGGAAAATTAATTAAGTAACAAATTGATTAATTCATCCTTTTAATTAATTTTAGAAAGAAGGTAGATTGTGAGAAGAGGAAATAGACTGTGAACTATATAAATAAATCTCATAATTTATTTATAATAGTAGATGAATTTAGAATATTAATCAAATAGCTAGTATTTAATTAATGTGATGCTTAGACCATTTTTGTGTGCATACATTTTTCCCCTCTTTGAAGTGATGTGTGTACCTGCATTGCTTCAAAGAATAACTTTCCGAATGTGATGATAAAAAAATTCAACATGCCCCTGACTCCGATTCTTACAGCGATGATGAAAGGATGCCCCCTTGGGAGGTAAACCAAGGATTTTTGATTTTTTGAAATTTTTTGATGATTTAAATTATTTTTCGATAATGTGTTGATGATTGATTAATTTGATAGATGTGACCTGATTTATCTCCCGAAAATTAGAATAGATTCGCCACACTGCTGAATAGTTGATAAAATAGCCCCTTTGGAAAATAAAATAAAATGCCACCATTATTACCCCTTAATTAACCTTTAAAAGGGGTAAAAGGATAAAAGTTAAAGTCACTTGTAACCTTAGCATTTTGAGAAATTGAGAGCCTGCAGAGAAAAGATGGAAAGAATTCCTCGCCACACTCACCGATTCAAGCGCGTTCGTTGCCATCAGCGTCTGGCCACCTATGGACCTCCGGTATGTACCTCAAAACCACTTTTTCAAATTTAAAATTTTGATTTTGGCACTTAAAAATGCATTTAATTTTTTGAAATTTCCCACTTTTTAGCACATAGAGTAGGTGTTTTAGCACATTGGGACTCTGCTTTAGTGCATAGGGTGCATGTAGTAGCACATCCTGCTAGGTTTAAACTCCAAGGTTAGTTTGGTGCATCCAGCTTCCGCTTTAGCGCATAGGGTTAGAATTTTAGCGCATCAGTGAAATAGTGCATAGGAGTGATCAAATCATGCATAGGGTTGATTAAATGGCACATCCGGGAAATGACGCATTAGGACCCTATTCCAGCACATAGGTTTGGTTTTCTGGTGCATTGGTGAAATAGCGCATTCAGATTCTGTTTTGGCGCATCCAGGAGATCTTCTAGCGCATCCAGTAAACCGACGCATAGAAGCCCTATTTTAGTGCATCTAGCCAAAAATGATGATTTTGATAAATTCCTCCTAGATTTTGATGACTTTTTGATCTTGTCAGCCAATGATAAGATGATGTTGATTGATAGATTGATGATTGTCCTCATGATATGCAAGGAACGATGAATTAGGATAGGTTGGTTGATCGATTGATTGATTATCATCCTCATGATAGGCGAGGAACTATGAAAAGATAGATTGATGTTGATTGATTGATTGATTTGATTTGATTATTGTCCTCATGATAGGCGAGGAATGATCAAAATATGTTGATTGATTTTGATCTGATGACAAATGAGAATCGAATGATAGGTTAAGTGCTCCTCGGTATTTGATCAAAATCTCACATGAGCAGATTTGATTAGATGATGTGCTTGATTGATAGGTTGATTGAATGATTTTCTAACTTGATGTGTTGATTTGATTCTAAGAGGGTGGCTTGGGGAACCTTCAGGTTCACGAGTGCTTTCCAGGGACATGGGACATGATCCCACAACTGACTTTGACAGATCATGCCATCATAGACTAGTGTGGTTTGAGTTCTCTTATAGATATGCCCTAGTACCAGATTAACCATGGGCTATTGACAACACTTGTGGAGAGGTGGAATAGAGACCACAACACCTTTCACTTACCGACGAGCAAGATGATAGTGACCCCGGAGAATGTCTATCAGATTCTGCGGATATCAGTTATAGGGACCTTAGTCATGTACGATGTTGAGGAGTAGGGAGACATAGATGCTATTTGTCAGATATTTCATGATGACCAATTTCTTGGTTATGAGGTTTCGTGGCGAGTGTTGATTGCCACCAGACGGGCCCTACCTTGTGTGCTTGTTGGATTTATTGGAGGATTTCTTTGCCTTGATCGTAGGTCAAAGGGCTTCTTAGTGGGCTGGGGTCGATTGTTGGAGAGCATGATTTCTCATGGGACACTATATGCTTGGGGTACATGCATGTTGGCTCACTTGTATCATGATTTTTATTGGGTAGTATACCTATGAGTAGGCAATTTGTCAGCAAGGTGTACACTTCTTCAGCTCTAGGCCTGGGAGCACATAGCGATTACATGGTCGGTTTGTGACAAGGTGCAGGCAACAGGATGCCCATATGTTTTTGGATATTCAGGGCCACTTGTCCAACATAAGCTAGGAAAATTAGAGTATTGGAGGTGGATCCTTGATGACCTAGATACTGTTATCTAGAGATCGTATTTGGATTGCAACGCATGGCCTTCAGATGGTGTAGAGCTTCCTTTTATGTTTTGCAATAGATACCTGATAGGGAGGACACCCTATACTAGCTTTAGACGTAGGGAGGGGAGCAGGACCAGCTGCACAGCCTAGGGGTGGAGGTGGAGGGGGAGGTGGTGGTGATGACGGAGGAGGTGGTGATGAGGGAGATGATGGAGGTGATGATGGAGGTGGTTGTGGGGGAGTGGGTGTGCCAGTATTTGGGGTTATCCCCAAGAGGTGGCGCTTGGGACTAGTTGGGCAATGGCCACTGATTGTGTGGATGTCGTTATAGAGACAACATGCATAGATTTTTGGTCTTCAGGGGAAAATTCAAGGTTTACAGACTCAGATATAGGCATTACAAGGTCAGCTTTCCCAAGTCTAGGCATAGGTACAGGCACAAGCTCCAACTCAGGTGTAGATGCAGGGAAAGTGGTCCAGTTGCAGGCTCAAGTAGCTATATTGACCAAAGAGTGAGATGTTGTCGGGAGGAAGGAAGACAGGCCGTGGTTGTGGCCGATAGGGTACAGACTACATCTCAAGGTATAGGTATGGCTGATTTGGTCAAAGAGCTGAGAAAGTACACCAAGGAGGCAAAATATTACAAAGGTCGATACCATGAGGTAGTGCCACCAGGATAGAGGGTGAGTTATACTAGGTCTAGATCAAGGTGGACACACTCACATACTACTAGTAGAGGGGTGACCTGGCCACTTCCGCTAAGCAGACCTCCAACACTAGGTACAATACCATCAAGTGTAGGACCATTAGGGATAGGGTCCTCAGGGATAGGACAGATACCAGCCACATCAGGTGGTAGTACCATAGGATCTCCTGGGTAGTCATGATCTCTTGTTGTGATTTACGGACTCGGCCATTGTGCCACATTTTTTATGTATTTTGTTCTCAGATTTATCATTGTATAATTGACACTTTTTCATGAGTTTATATGATATGCAGCAGAAGTTGATGATCCTATGTGTTGATGTTTTATTATGGATGCATTTAATTTACATTCTATATGATTATGCTATGTTTTGATATGATTATGTTATGGACGCATGTATGGATGTTGATGTTGTTATTATGAATGAATGCATTTATGGGATGAATGATGTGACATGAAATGTGATCTTTTATTATGATGGATGTATAGATGCAAATGAGTTTATTATGGTTATGCAAATGGATGCAAATGATTTTATTATGGATGTATGATTATTGGATGTAGATGATTTTATTATGGATGGTGAATGGATGCAGATGATATTTTATTATGGATGTATGATTCTTATGCTATGAGATGAATGTTATGATGTGAATGTGATGTAGTTTTCCATGTTTTTGGTAATTTCTATGCAAATATATGAAATGCATGGTAATTTTATGAATGCAAACATGATGATGCACAAATGTGATGAGGTGAATAATGATGTTATTATGAATGTAATTGTGAAATGGATAATGATGTTGTGATGGATGCAAATATGAGATGGATGATGATTTTATTATGAATGTGAATGTGAAACGGATTTATTATGATCTTGATGTGATGGTAGTATGCGTTATTTTGTAGATTTTCAAATGCAAATGAATGTATGTTATGAAATGCAATAAAAATGCAACAAAATGATATTTTTGTGATGTCAAGTATACTCAAATCTTGTAGAAAAAAATAACATCAACCTTGAGGATGACAAGCTTAGAGAATCCCTAGTGCAAATGCAAACTAATATGAAATGCAATCCTATCTATGCAATGTTGTCAATCTTATTCATTGTGCATATTGTCATCATTGAGTGTTTTATTATGTTGAAAGTTAGTACAAACATCGATGGCATAAAATAGACCATGATAACTTGAGTACAACTTCCATACAACTTCAGTTGAGATTTGATAATGCAAGATAACACAAGCATCTAGGTATAATGAGACTAAGATGACTTAAGTATCACTTGTGTAAATAGACAAGAGTTGATCATGTTTTTATGCAAATTTAGAATGTCATGAATGATACTTTGTAGAGCATGTCCCATGACAATTTGCATAGTAGTAATAATCATCTCACAAGTAGTAGACAAAGAAAAATATCATTCTTGATCACAATGCCTCTAGTTTATTACATCATCGAGGTACTAACGAGAAATTATAACAACAATCACAATACCTTATTTGAACATTTGTGTTAAGGTGATCCAACCATGATTCAGAAGATGATCTTGCAGAGATGATCCAAATTGATGTTGATGTTTGATTTGGTTTAATTGATTGGATTGATTTTCAATGTTCGGATTTTGAGATAGTTGTTGCAATTGTTGTTTTGATGTTACATTTTTGCTGATTGTTTTCTTGTTTACTTATGCTCGACAGTGATTTTCCCTTAGTAAGATCAAGATTTTTCCCCCGGTGAGAACAAACCAAATTTATTATGGATATGTACAATGAGAACCAAGCCAGAGTGGGATGATTGCATTAGCCAGATATGGACATGAAGCTCGCTATGAGATATTCATGAATGTGCAAAGATAGTAGAAGTAGATGGTCAACA